>PVKS010033922.1:0-21323 GCA_004027875.1 Aplodontia rufa | reverse complement strand
ATCACCATCAAAATAACAATAACATTCTTCAGAGAATTACAAAAACAACTCTTAAATTAATTTAATTTGGAAGAGCTAAAGCAATACTAAGCAAAAAAAAAAAAAAAAAAAAAAAAAAAAAAAAAAAAAAAAAAAAAAAAAAAAAAAAAAAAAAAAAAAAAAAAAAAAAAAAAAAAAAAAAAAAAAAAAAAAAAAAAAAAAAAAAAAAAAAAAAAAAAAAAAAAAAAAAAAAAAAAAAAAAAAAAAAAAAAAGGAAAGCAGGAGGCATCATAATACCTGATCTGAAATTATACCATACAGCTACAGTAACAAAAACAGCATGGTATTGGTTTCAAAAGAGACGTGAAGACCAATAGAAAAGAAGACAAAGAGGAAAATCCACAAACCTATAGCCATTTGACAAAGCAGCCAAAAGTGTACCTTGGAGAAAAAATAGCCTTTTCAACAAAAGGTGCTGGGAAAACTGGATAGCTATGTGCAGAAAAATGAAATCACAACCTTTTCCCTCATCCTGCTCAAAACTCAAACTGAAATGGCTCAAAGACTTAGGAATGAGACCAGAAAACATAGGGTCAACACTCCATCATATTAGGAGCTGGCACCAACTTCCTTCACAAGACCCCCAAAGTGCAAGAAACAAAGCCAAGAATCAATAAGTGGGATGCCGTTAAACTAAAAAGCTTCTTCACAATAAGGAAACAATTAAGATTGTTAACAATTAAGAGCCTACAGAATACAGATGCGAGAAAATCTTGGCCAGCTACCCCTCTGATAGGGGACTAGTATATAAAGAACTCAAAAAACTTAACACCAAAAACCCAAATAATCCAATCAATAAAGGGGCAAAAGAACTAAACAGAAACGTCTCAATAGAAGAAACACAAAAGGCCAATAAATATACGAAAAAATGTTCAACATGTCTAGCAATCAGGGAAATGCAAATCAAAACTACATTAAGATTTCACCCCACACCAGTCAGAATGGCAAAGATCAAGAATACAAACAACAATAAACACTGGTGAAATTATGGGCAGAAAGGTACTCTTGTACATTGTTGGTGCTGGTTCAACAACTCTGGAAAGCAGTATGGAGATTCCTCAAAAAGCAAGCAGTGGAACCACACAGTTTGATCCAGCTATCCCGCTGCTGGGTATTTTCCCAGAAGATCCAAAAGCGGCATGCTACAGCAATACAGCCGCATCAATGTTTATAGCAGCACAATTCACAATATCTGAATTATAGAATCAACCCAGATGTCCATCATTAGGTGAATGAATTAAGAAATGGCGTTCTACTCAGCTATTAAAAAGAATGAAATTATGGCCTTTGCTGGTAAATGGATGGAAATGGAGAAAATCATGCTAAGTGAAATTAGCTAAACACAAAAACTCAAAGGTCCGAATATTTTTCTCTTATATGTAGAAGCGAGAGTAAAATAAAAGAAAGGGTGAGGGAAGGATCAGATTATATAAAGATCCATCAAACATAAATTAACTGATGAACTAAAGGAAGCCTAGTAGAGCAAAGAAAAGAGAACGGGAGGAGAGGAAAAATGGGAGGGAAAAGGGGAACTAAAAAATATATATTTTTCTAAGATACCAAATAATTCATGTTGAGCAAATAAAAAAAAAGAAGTAGTACTTCTGCAAAACATTAACAGGCAACAGTTTTAAAGTTTTACAAGGAAAACACAAAATGGAATTAATAAGAGTAAGCATGGTAAATCGCTGAGCACTCCAGCACCTGAACTTCACTTCAAATAAACTTACTTGTAGCCTACTGTTGGATAAAAAGATACTAAATAATTCCCATGAAATCAATAAAAACTGGAAAAGTAAAAAAAACAATCAAAGGAAATTAAAAGAGGAAAGAGACAGTGGGGTGGAGGAGGTAAGTGAGGGGAGTGCTACGGAGCAATATTGGCCAAATTATATTGTTATATTGTGTATGTATGAATATGTGTCAACAAATCTCATTATTATGTACAACTACAATGCACCAATAAAAGTCTATTCTGTAGCTTTTTTTTTTAAGTGAGAGAGAATCAATTTTATTTTGTTTTTTATGTGGCTTTCGCTGCTCAGAGACCTCGTTGTGTATGTGGTGCTGGAGTTAGAACTCGCGTACTGGCGCATGCCAAGCATGTACTGCAACCACTAAGCCACCGCTCCAGCCTCTGTAGCTGTTTTCTATGAATGTCTTTTTTTCATTCCACAATCTGGCTTAGGTATGTTTTGAAAATATTTGCTCTGAGTGGGGCATAGTTAGGTTTGATTAAATTTAAGGCCATCAGTTAATTGGCTCATTAAAACCACATTTTTTCACATCAGTCATTGAGAACTTTCACACTGACAGCAATCATACAAAGCAATAAAACCAGGATTTATCCATGACTTATCATTCTTTCTATTCCCTCTTCACTAATTCAAGAATTCACAAAGAACAATACGTGAGTGAATTTAAGGGTTTATATTCCTTACCATCAAAACCCATAAAAGCTATGTATTTTTTTCCAAAAATAATACTGACTTTTTCCCCTTTCTACTGTGTAGGCACTTTTTAAAAAATAATTTGATTTATTTATTGTTATTTCTTATAAACTTGGCAATTTATGCTTTTGAGAAAATTGCTCATTTTGTCAAGATATTCAAAGTAGGATAGCTCACAATTGTATACAGTATGTTCTTCCATTTTTTATTGGTACATTATTGATGCACATAATAATGGGATTCACACTTGCACACAATATAACAGTATAATTTGGTGTGTAGGCTCTTTTCATCTCCCATATGGAGGGCTGTACAGTAACAATCTAAGGCACAAGTGATCTCAGTCTTTTTCCTGTAACACATCCCATACAATTACTGTTATTATTCTTCCCATTTTTACCAAGTCATTCCTTGGTTCAACTTTTTTCTAATCGGTGTTTCTTCCATCTCATATTTAATATCCTTGACTTGGCTTTCAGGATTCTTCTTAAGCTACACTTTTTCTAACTTGACATCCCACACCCTAAGATGATCAATATCAAAAACACAGTAATATCTAATGCTCATGTGTGCTAGATGAACAATTATAAACAATACTATAAGGCAGGTATTATATGATAATTTTATAAATACCCTCAAGGAGACTGATAAATTGACCTATCCAAGCACATAGCTTAAAAATAATGGCATGTGGGATTATAATTATTTTCTGTTTATATCTTTCTACTATATTCTGCTCTCTGCTTCTCATACACATCAGTTTGGTCTAATCTGCTTTTTTTCATAGTTGATATTGCTTCCACTCAGATTCGGTAATGCTTCACAATCTTTGAATATGTAAAAGATAGTAGAGCCTTCAAAGAGAATTCCTATATCCTCTTGGTATGACTACCAGTCAAATATATTTTCATCAACTATTTGTACAAAGCAAAATTATTTTTTCAACTGCAAATACAGATATAATACTGAATCAATGTCTGGTCAAGCCACACTAGTCTCCCAACCCCACCAAATTCTTACACTTGGTGGGAGTGTCCTCTTTACCCCTTTCTGAGAATAACTGAACCTAACTTTATGCTTCTCAGTGCAAGAACCATAACATATTAAGGTCAACAAAGAAAATTCATTCATAAAGCAGGGTTTTTGCTGCTTCAACGTGCTGTGCCCTAAGTATAGAAAAAAATTAAAAACGGAGGCTAGCAACTCAGAGTTGTTGAATAATTTACTAGAAGGATTCAAACCTACTAGTGGTTCTTTAACATTATAGGAAATTAAGGATCAAGTTTAAGAAACATGGTAACTAGGAAAAAAACCCTCCAGAAAAACGCACACAGAGAATTTTGAGTACTTTGCAGAATTATGAACTCTAAAAACCAATTGCACACCATAACACCAACAAACTCCCAGTTATAAAGCCACTAACAGAGGGCGCAGTGGCCCATGCCTGGGAGGCTGAGGTAGGAGGACAGCAAGTTTGAGACCAGGTTCAAAATTTGGAAAAGATCTAGACAATTTAGCAAGATCCTGTCTCAAAATAAAAGTGGGGGAGGTGTGGGTTTAGCTCAGTAGTTAAGCACTCCTGGATTCAATCTTCAGTACCCCCCAAAAAACAAAAAGCCACTAACAAAACCAAGTTCTCTGGGAAGAGGAATTGTACTTGTGTAATAAGCCTAATTATGCCTTGCACAATGCAACATATACAAACATTAAAAAATATTTGTTGATCAGTAATTCCCTCATGGTATTGACAAAGGCAAATCGTTTCTTCCTTTACGAACCCTTTAGACAAATGATTCTTTAACACCCGAAATCCCCGTTACTAAACAACTCGAAAACCATTATTTTGCTCTTCACATGTGGACTACCCAATCATCCACTACACCATGCCTTTCTCTTCTATTTGTTTTCCCACTACTGTCTTCAAACACAGGGCTTCCACCTTCACATCCCGAAAGCTCTGCCAAGAGCCTCACAAGCCCCGCCCCTAGGGAAACATAAAATAACTGAAGCTCCACGAACCACACACCCTCCCGGCAAGGGAAAGTGGGATCTAGGCACACCTAACACTTCCTCAAAAAGTCCGAAGATGAGGAAATTTACCTCAAGGTCCAGGAAAATAGCGGCTACTGCTCTTAGTGAAGGGACCCGTTACCAAGAGGACTCCCGACCTTTCCGTCACCATAGTGACATCTAAGCTCTAGGTTTTCTACCTCTTCCCGCGATACTTACCGGAGGCGCGTCATCCGAGCGGGCCTGACACCACACCCCTGAGCGAGCCCGCCCTTTCCGTAAGGGGTGTTATTGGACAACGCAGCCCTCCCTCAAACTGCGGGCGGGGCCCTTCTCTATTGGGGGGGAAGGTCTTTTTCAAAATTCGCCAGTTTGTGCTTTCAAATGCTGCAGTTTCAGTGCACTGCTCTCTGTGTTCCACAGAAAAAACACTTCCTCACTTTCCCTTTTCACTCAGAAACTTCCCCAACTGCCCAGGTCCGCCACGACTTCGCACATGCGCGTGGAGGACCAGAAGATGGCTGTGGTAATCGCCGCACTTTTTTTCAAATTAGTGGATCCCAGAAATCATTGCGCGCATTTGTAACGAATTTCCGTTCGAGTTTGTATTTTAGGCGCCATTTTCGAGTAGAGGAGCCTAAACACCGGTAGGAGCCGGGGTAAAGGGGTCTACACAAACGTTTCCATCCCTGGTGTCAGTGGATTGTCCCGCAGGTAAAGTACTTATTTTCTTGATAAGGTTGTCACGCTCTTACTTCCTGTCCTGTCCTCTAGCGTTTGGAAATTAGAGGCCTTGAACTAGAGCGGCGATGTCCGGGCTGAGGCTGCTGCTGGGAGATTCTCTCGCTGTCACCCCTCCCCCCCCCAGTCGGCCGCTCCCTGCGGCGGGGACTCCCGCGCGCTTCTCCCGGGCGCCGCTCCTCTGAGCTGCTTAAAGCGTCTCTCCGGGAGCTTCCGAACCCCGTTCGGAGCTCTTCGAAGAAATCCTGGTCTCCTTCAGGGAAAGGGTGTCTCTGACGACTCCTCTCGCATCTCCCAAGGGACTAGTCACCAGGTCTGAGCATTTAATGGTGACTTTTCTTGACTTACTGCCCAACGGGACAACGCCCCGGGCCCCGAAGAAATAAACCCCTGCTACCCCAAAATGTTTGAACGCGAGCGAGCTCCGCCAGCGTCCAATTTGGAAGTGGCTAGTGGTTGATTCCTGCTTTGGCCACACTTCCCGGCGGGAGTTTGGAGGCAATCTCGAATTCCCCTGGCACTCTATGCGCCTAGAGCTAAATTGCGGGGGGGAAGAAAACGGGAGGCAAGTTGCTGTTGGTAGAGTTGATGGCCACTCAAACCTGAAGCTCACGCGAATTCCTCGGAAAAGTCAGTGCGCTTGTATCCCTAGTCCGAGGTGAGCGTGGGAAAGTCAACAAATGTCTGCTTACGGGAGTTTAGGAGTAGGTTAGAGTATATTCTTGTACAGAGAAAAGAGGGTGGAAGGCCTTAAAAAAAAAAAACCCTAAGCAGTTGCTGGATCCTTGATTTCCAGGCTTTCCCACCTAAATAGGTCTTAAGAAAACCCATCCCGCTTTGTTGCCGCTTGGATTTGTGCGTGTGTCCTTCTTGAGGATTCGCGGTCCTTCTGAGTGTGATTTTAATGTGTGACTCTCGGAAACGGTGGGGAGGCAGTAACCGGGATGGGTTTTGCGGCTGACTTGCTCCAGCTCTTTCCCGGCCGCAGCGACCATGCCCCGTAAAGGCACCCAGTCCTCCACCGCCCGCCGTAAAGAGGAAGGGCCGCCGGGGTCCCCAGATGGCACCAGCAGCGACGCGGAACCTGATCAGCGGATTGAGGGCGCCGAGAACCAAGCTGCCGCCCCAGGTGAGCGAGTGACCCACTGGACTCTACTGGGGTGCCCGGGCATGTCGCCGCCCAACAAGAAACCTAGGTGTGGTTTGTGGTCTGAAGGTCCACTCACTCCCGCTCTGGAAAGCTGTTCTGCGATTCGGAGATAGGGCTCCCTGCAGTTTTGGTGTAAAGGTGCTGTAGGTGGTGGAGTCGAGTCGACCAAACGGCTTCATTTGTAATTTTGTGGCATTTTGAAATGATGCCTCTTTGGTTCCGTTAAAATCGACTTGATAGGCCAAAAGCTAGTGGGCTTTATTTTTTTCCCCAGACAAAATTAACGTGACAGAACATTATGAAAAATTGCTTGACTCCAATCTCACCTCTGTAGTCTTAGATTGCCGTTAAATGGAAGATGATGATTTGTTTGAAACTACTGCAACTTTTTGAATCCAGGATTTGGGTGATATTATGAAATCTCAATGATAGTGTCGCTGAACCTAGGGAATTTTTCAGATGTACAAAGATAAGGGAAGTTGAATCTAGAGCCTTTAGGTTTAAATTCCTGTAGGGAAACAATCAGTTTGTACGGATTTCCCAGATTCACTTTTTGATGTAATGTTTTGACTCCTAAGAAGTACACTGTAGTTCGTGGAAGTTTAGGATTGGTGGTATTTCTTTGTTTTTGTTTTTTTGTTGTTTGTTTTTTGTTTTGTTTTAATAAAACCAAGCTAAAACATTATACAATCGTCTCTGTGAGTTTAGGCTAATACTGTATTTGTGTAGAAAATAATAAATTTCTAGGTTTCATAAGTGACATTTCTCATTCCATTTTTTTTAAATATTAGGCAATAGTCCTCCGAATTTATAGTATTGATGTAGGCTAATTTTTCCCCCCCTTGCCTTTGGTTAATTAAGAGACTGCAGGTGAGGAACTTGATTACAGAAGTTTAGAAGAGATTTTGAGCAGTATTCCTCCACCCCCGCCTCCAGCAATGACCAATGAAGCTGGAGCTCCTCGACTTATGATAACTCATATTGTAAACCAGAACTTCAAGTCCTATGCTGGGGAAAAAATTCTGGGACCTTTCCATAAGGTATTTACCCATTTCAAATAATCATTGTAAGGTAATGCAGAATGTTTCAATTTGCTAACTATTCTTTCTCTCATGCACATGGGTGTGTTCTTATTTTATTTGAACAAATGAAATTAGCTTTTCTTTCCCTGTTATCTTTGGTATCAGTTTTTAGCTGTAAAGATTTCCAAAATGAAGGAAATTGGTGGATTTTTTTTGAAAGCATATTTTCCCTTTATTAGAATGAGTTTTGTAAAAAAAAAAAAATGAATTAGAACATGATTTTATTTAAGGTGTTAGCTTATGATAGAACACTCAAGTTGTATATCTTCTAACAATGAAAACTTAAATCCTTGTAAGTTTTTTACTGCAAGTTAAAAAAATCAAGCATTTTAAATTAAAATCAGTAGTATATACCTTTTAAAGCTTTTAAAAATTTTTTTCTGTTTGCTTTTTATGCAGCGTTTTTCCTGTATTATTGGGCCAAATGGCAGTGGCAAATCCAATGTTATTGATTCTATGCTTTTTGTATTTGGCTATCGAGCACAAAAAATAAGATCTAAAAAACTGTCAGTACTAATACATAATTCTGATGAACACAAGGATATTCAGAGTTGTACTGTAGAAGTTCATTTTCAAAAGATAATTGATAAGGTAAGGTTTTTTTTTTCTATTATAACTTCAAGTAAGGAAAACAAAGGACTTAAATACGTTGTTCTTGGTTTAAGTCAAATTTTAAAGAATGTGTGTGATTAAAGCAAAAGAGATTTCATTATCTCCACGGCCATATTTTCTTTTTGGAAAGTGGTAGTGTCTGTTAAATATAAAAGTAAAGTTTTTAGCCAGAGAAATAAATTATAAGAAGTCATATTTTTACCTTTCCCTTTTTGGAATAAATCATTGAGCAGTTTTAGGAACCTGGGTGAGAAATAGGCGTTCTTTTACTATAAATTTTGAGTTCATTTATTAAAGTTATGGGGTATTTTTGTTGTTGTTGTTTTTGCTTTAGAATAAATTACCTAAACTTCAAAGTATGATAGTTGACTGATTTTGTCATCTCCATTATTTCAGTACAATTTGTTATTAGATAAATATGAAAGAACTTTTTCTCAATTTGAACTATAGTGATTACACTCTTTTGAAATGGAAGGACAGTCTAATGTATTTTCTAGAAATAGAAGACAATTATAGACAAAAAGTCTATTTAGATTATTCACATCTTTGTGTTGGCATTATGGAGATCACCCCCCCCAATGTATTTAATAATTAACTTAGGAAAATCATGGTTCAATGATTACTGAATGGAACCTAAAAATAAAGAAATCTAGTAACATACTTTTTATGTATGTGTATATATATATAGTTCTAATTACGAAATCATCTATTTTAATTTTGCTTCCTAATGCATTCTATTGTACGATTTTAATTAGAAAGTAGATTGCCCATAAATCAGATTTTATTCATTGCCTATTAGTTACATTTGATTCATCTAAAATTGAAAAACCATAGCTTCAGTGTGATAACTTTTAAGGATAAGTGAGTTTTAATATTAAAGTAGATTTGAAACTTTTGTTTTGTAAATCAAGTATTTAGTTGTAAATTACAGTTATTTTTTTTACCTTCAATTAATGGCATATTCCTTAACCCCACCCCCAACAAAGTATCACCCCATTACTACCTTCCCCCCCCTTTAATTGTTTTTTTTAATAGCTTTTATGAACTAGCAATACAGTCGTTCAACATGGTCATTAATTTGGATTTGTTTCGAGATAGACTTCCTCTGCTTTTATCAATCAGATATGTTTTTTTTTTTATTTGTAGCTAGAGTTTATGTTTGGTTGATTTGGCTTTGGGGTTTGTAGAATCTTTGAGAAAGGAATGAAACAACCTGGAAAGTATATATTCTTTGCTAAGTAGGTTTATTTTTGAGAACTATTGCTGGCTTGTTTGCTAGTAATCCTAAAGTTAGTTTCAGTATGAAGTGAGTGAAATTTGAACCAGATCTGAGACTTATTACCAACAGTTGTGTTGTTTTGATTTTCCTCAAAACAGGAAGGGGATGATTATGAAGTCATTCCTAAAAGTAACTTCTATGTATCCAGAACAGCCTATAGAGATAATACTTCTGTCTATCATATAACTGGGAAGAAAAAGACATTTAAAGATGTTGGAAACCTTCTTCGAAGCCATGGAATTGATTTGGACCATAATAGATTTTTAATCTTACAGGTAAAATTATTAATGACTTACTACTAGGTTCTCATGATTTCCAAAAGCCCTGTGGTGGTGGAGTCGCACTGTTGTATGAATCTTTTTTTTTTTTTTTTTTTTTTTTTTGAGGCCTTAAAGTACTGTAGCAGCACATCATGGTTTACATACTACAGTCAAGATGCGAATCATTATTTGCTGCTCTAGAAATTTAAGGAAATTCATTCAAAACTATATTTTCATCATGTTTATTTTATATTTGCATGAACTGACATACTTGTTCCACTCTAGCAGCACGTAAATATTGGCGTAGTGAAATAAATATTAAACACCAATATTATTGTGCTGCTTTAGTGTGACAGAGGCATAGCAACTATTTATCATGTTAGTAATTCACTTTAAGATAACATCTTCAATGAGATTCAGTATCTTTTATAGCCTGTCCTTTTATTCTTTTCTAATATAGTGAATTAAAAAAACTGTATACTTAGTGTTTGACAAATTTCTCTAAGCATCTGATCTAATTTAAATCTTTTTAACAGTTATCTATAGGTTTGCTCACATTGATTTTTTGTTTTTTTAAAAAGGTGTAAAAATTAAGCTGATTTTTGTTAGAAAATTTGTAGTTTTTTAAGTAAAGATATATTCTACCAGAATTGTTTAGCAAGAAAAAAATCCTCTTTTCTTTCCTGTGTCCTGCCTTTCAAAAAAATTTGTGTGTGGGTAAACCCACAGCTTTGGCAGATGTTTTTAAATACCTTATTCTTGTGTCCTGTCCACAGTTGCTAAGTGCATAGTAAAAAAAAAAAAAAAACTATTTCTTTATGCAAAAATAACTACTAATATACTTTAGTATCTTGTGTTACTTAAAATAAATCGGGAGTTTTGATTGGATACTAAATGTTTTGGGGTGATTGACCAAGTATTCTCAATAACAAGCATGAAATGGTAGCACCTAATTTTAGTCTGTATTCGTCAATTGCTTTTAAAAATACTGCTTTTAGGTGTACATAATGTACAAGGCCAACCAATAACATTCTTGGAAATAACTTTTTTAATGTTTTACTCCCAGACAGTACATTTTGAATACTTCTATGACCCAAACACTTATAAGTGAATGTTGGGAAATTAGTAGCAGATATATATCTAAACAATATTTAAACTTATGTAAATGAAATTATAGCATTTTGGGGAATTTGTTCAAATCAAAACTCTGGATTTTCATATTCAGGTGTGTTGGTTTGATTAATTATGGATGAACATGTCCTTTATAATAAATTTAATGATACTATTTTGCAAGAAATTCTATTTGTGTTTATCTTTTGTTTATTCTTTACATTTCTCTACTGTTACTCTAGGATAATCAGTTTTAGTTTTACATCTGTGCAAAGATTGATCAAAATAAAGTGGACTACATTTTTTTTTTTTAAGAGGGAAAGTGAGAGAAAACTGATTTTTATTTAGTTTTTCAAGAAGTTTTTGTTGCTCCAGTACTCATTGTGTACCTGGTGCTAGGGTTCAAACCCACATCCTAGTGCATGGCAGGCAAGGTTGGTAGCCGTTGAGCCACTGCTCCAGCCCCAAGTAGACTGCATTTTAGTTTTTCTAGGAATATCTTTTTTTCCTCCATGCAATTTCTTCCTATATAATTCAGAAATAAAGGAAGTTAATTATATAATAATTTTCCAATGAAATACATAAAAATAATTTTTATATATTGTCCAGTTTATATTAAATATATGCTTCTAACATACCTGGGATTCTTAAGCCATTTGTTCAAAGTAACAATAATCTGACCCTTTTTTCCTGTGCTCTTACCAAATTGTTTAGACTACTTCCCAAATAATACCAAGGCAAACCTTCCAAGATAATAGACAGAATTCGATTAGATTTATGGATGGGGCTTTTGGGAGGTCACAAGTTAGGTAGAAGAAATAGGGATTGGACTAGGTAGGAATAATGGTGCCCTATTAAGTTTAAAGGAAAATGGTAGTATTTTTTATGGTTTGTTTTTTATTTATTTGTTGTTGTTGCTCCATATCAAAATCTTAGACCTTTATACTAGGGATTTAAAACATGTGAAGGTAATTAAGATTGTGACTTTTAACCCACTGACCTTTATCTTTAAAACTACCGGGGCTGGGGCCCTGGAGCAGTGGCTTGGAGGTTACAGTGCTTGCCTGGCATTCGAGAGTACGGATACTCAAGTTCAGACCCCAGCACCATGTACACAGCGAAGTGTCTGAGGAATGAAAGTCACATGAAAAACTGAATAAAATTGTTTTTTTCTTTCTCTCTCTCTCACTGTCCCCTCTTTGAGAGAAAAAAAAAAAAAAAAAAGAAACTACCATGGCTGGAAGAGTGAGAAATTGAACATATCACAACCCCATCTTAAGACAAATTTTACTTTGGATAAAATATATAGATCATTTGGACAGTGGTAATGATTAACATCCTAAGTAATCTGAATTTTGTAAAGGTAGAAGCATAGTTTTAAGTTTAAAAAGCATTAAATTTTAAAAGCATGAAGGTTAAAAAATATATAGCTTTATATAATGGCTTAGTGGATATTTCAAGTAAGCATTTCTAGTACTTGGATCCATTTAAAATTTCATTAAGCATTGAAATGTTCTGGGCTGGAGTGGTAGGTCAGCAGTTACAGTGCTTGCCCCGCATGCCCAAGTACATGGGTTCAAACCCCAGCACCCACTTACACACCTAAGTATCAGAGCAGCGAAAGCTATGTGAAAAACTCAGTAAACATTGATTCTGTCTCACTGTCCTTCTGTCTTATAAAAAAAATTTTTTTCAAATGTTCCTAATGATGAAGTATGCTAATATGCTATAAGTAATATAAAGATGGTAAAATTCTGCTTCTTGTTCATAGAGACACTTATACAAGCCCTCAAAAGGAATTATATTACAGGGGCTATAGAGGTAGGCGACTCAGCAATAGAGTGCTTACCTGGCATATGCAAGGGCCCAGGTTCTATATCCAGCACCACTACACAACTAAGTGGAAGAAAAACAAAAACCGAATGAAACAAGATTTTTTTCTCTTATGTGCGTGCTCTTTCTTAAAAAACAGACGGGCTGGAGCAGGAGCTCAGCAGTTGGGGTGCTTGTCTGGCATCAGGAGGACCTGACCAGATTCAAATTCTAGCACTACATATACAGTGACGTATCTGAACAATGAAAGTTATATGAAAAACTAATAAAATTGATTCTCACTGACCCTCTTTAAAAAAAAGAAAAAGAAAAATTAATTATGATTGACCATTGTATTTTCCATAGGGGAAAGGTACATTTCAGTATACTTTTGTCACATTGTAGTAACTATTAGTCCAAACAAGGGTTTCATTAGCTCTGTATATAATATTTCATGGGTAACTGATTTATTAACTAGATTTTATTGGTTTAGCTCCATTAGTTAGTGCATTTGTTCCATTCAAGGGCAGAAGAATGAAAACCTGGATGCTTTTATTATTACTTAAAAGTTAAATTAATGTTTGCTGTCACCAGGATGTTTTTGTAAACTCCTTAAAAACTACAACAGCACAATTTTTGTCAGTTTGAGACTTCATGTGTTTTTGTCTTTGTATTACAAAATCTAAGTTAAAGTTTAAAACCAGAATCAAGTTTGTTATTTTTTAATTTTTTTACCTTGGAGATTGAATTAACCTAGATCTGAATTGTTTATCTTTCTTTCTTCAGTGTGCTTTTCTTAAAAGTTGACATGGTATGTAAACTATTTGGGTT
This sequence comes from Aplodontia rufa, assembly GCA_004027875.1. Classification (NCBI taxonomy): domain Eukaryota; kingdom Metazoa; phylum Chordata; class Mammalia; order Rodentia; family Aplodontiidae; genus Aplodontia; species Aplodontia rufa. The sequence continues at coordinate 7,947 of PVKS010033922.1, read as the reverse complement.
TTAGTGTTTATAGAAATAAGTATTATAATATCAAAAAAATCTTGCCTTATCAATATATTGTATTTCAGCTTTCTAAGGTGTAAATTAACTATTTTTTTTAAAGCATCCTATATATGCATGCACTTTAGATATTAATCTTGGTGATTTGGTTTCTTGGCCTCTGGTAGCTTACAAAGATCAGATTAAAGTAAATTGTACTAGAGTAACATTAAAAAACAGTTAATAATTTATAGAGCAATGAATAATCAAAAAATAAGATTATTAAGGCAAAATAAAATATCAAAGCCACGGGTGGAGAATTTAGTGGTAGATGATTTACCTGGCATGTACGAGACCCTGAATTTGATGTCCACCAAAAAAAAAAAGTGCAGTAATGCAGAGTCACGTAATTTTGATGCTAACACCCATATTTATTTTAATCATTTTGAGACTCATTTTAAAAAAAAATTATGCCAGGTGTGGTAGCACACACCTGTAATCCTGGCAACTTGGCAGGCTGAGGCAGGAGGATGGCAGGTTCAAAGCCAGCCTCAGTAACTATCAAAAAATAAAAAGAGCTAGGGATGTGACTCAGTGGTTGAGCACCCCTGAATTCAGTCCTCAATATCACAAGAAAAAAAGTTTTGTTATACCTAAAATTTTTGGATTACATGTTAATGAAAAATAAATGCATCTTCCCTAATCATTCCACTTAGATCATTTAAGCTTTGTATTCCTATAAATAGCATTATCAATGAGAAATTTAACAATCATAATTTCCTTGTTTGCCACTAACAGCACATTATATTCTTTTCTGTGGTGCTTCTGAAATTGGACACAGGGCCTCACACTTGGTAGGCAAGCACTCTACACTTGAGCTCCTTGCCCAAACTACCCCTGGTATTATAATAACAGTGGAGGAAAAATCTGTTTAAAACCTTTTTAGTATGCTTTAAGCTACAGAAAGTAAAGAGAACAGCATGAGGACCTATTAAATTTTGCCACTTTCAGATACTAGCATAACAGCTTAAAATGTTGTTTTGTTTTTGTTTTATATAGAGCTTTGATATAAAAGTAGCTTTTTAAAATTCAGGTTGATTTCACATTATTTCTGAAATTCATTGAGCTTATTATATTAAATAAAAACTCAGTATCACCTGGAATAAGTCGTTTTCTGAAAATAAGTGCTTCTCTAGGCAAAGACTGTCAACCCACAATTTCACAGTATGTGTCACAAATGGAAAAACAAGGATTAAAAAGCAAAGGTTAGCAAGCAGTAGGGCACATACAGAAACATCAAGGAGCATACCCACAAGAAAAGTCCTAGGTTGTTGTGGTAAAATACAGCAGTCGTAATAGGAAGGTCAAATAAAGACCTAATTGGTCAGACCCTGTTGGTTCAGTAGTGCTAAACTGATAATATAGTAACTAGTTTTTTTTTAAGACAATATAGTATAATTAAAACTAAATGTTACGTGAGTCTTGAGGTAGGTTTTTTGTTTTTAGAGAGAAAGAATTTTTATTTTTTCATCTGACTCTTGTTTCTCTGACTTAGTCCTGGGGTTCTAAGCCAGTTGTCACACATACCAGGCAAGTGCTCCAACCCCTGAGCCACTACTCCAGCCCCAGAGGTGGAACTGTTCGGATTGAGAAATGAATTTGTCTTATTTTCCCCCCCTTTTTTTTTTTTTGAGCTCAACAATCTTAATAGATGGGAAAAAATGAACTCAATATCCTTCATCTTATTTCAAGAGGAAGGAATAACCAAAACAAGCAACTACTGTGCTCTACCCAAAACTAGCCTGTTTCTTAATAGCTGTACTGTATTTCTTGTAAAAAGTAGTTTACCCAGGAAATGTGAAGCTATTAGGAATATTTTTTACTGTATACTTAAATAATATGTTATAGCCATCTTGACTCAAATGTAAATTTTTCTTGCCACTCATCTTAAAATAGGCTTTCAGATAGGTTAGATTCACCAACCCTCAGGACACCTGGAGACATTTTGAGATGTTACAGCAAATGCTGCTAAATATTTTCCCATGCCCAGCAAAATTCCCCTTGACAAAGAATATCCAATCTAGAATGTCACTAGTGTCACTATTGATAAATCCTACCTAAATAAAAACTGAATAAGACTTTTGGTGGTGAATAAAATTCATCCTATTATAATATAATCCAAAACTTGAGCGTTCTTCCATGCTTAGAGCCTGTTTAAAACTTACACTATTGCTGCAAACATTTGGGAAAAACTATAATTGAAAGTAGGGAAAAAATGGTGTGCATACACAGCTACATATTTTACTTTGCACACTGATTCATATGTAATACTCTGATTACAATGGAGAACAATGGGCCTTTTAGGTAACAATTTCATTTTATACTTGATCATGCAATACTGAAGGATAGTCAGTGTCAAAAAGTGATGATATATGAGTTTTGTCCTGTGTTACCTTTGCTTTTTTTTTTAAATCATGCTGAAGCTTTTGTTTAAATATGACATTGTCGTTAAAAAGTTTTACACCAATTTTTTAACATTGAGTTTTGCTGAAAGTAAGAAACATTTTCACCCTGCTTGCCTACTTGAAAGTTTTCTTCTGTTACTTAATGATAGAGAGCACAAGCAGGCAAGCTACTTCAATGGAGTAACCCTCATTTTACCTGAACATGTTCATACAAAATTTTCTCAACCATCAAATTAAATAACAGTTGACCTTGATGGTTACTGATCGTACCCTTTTCTTTTTGTCTTTGTAATTAACTGTATAAATACAAAAATATTATTAATCTAAGATTTTAATTATAGTTCAAAGTTAAATTAATGATCACAAACAAATTTTCCTGTGTTATATGTACCAATTTCATTAGGTTTCTCTGGTCAAGGTGATCAGTTAGATTTCTTTATCATTACCATAAGAAATAGCTGACTTCTATTTAAGGTTCTTGTTTTTGGAAAATGAGAACATTAAGTTTTAGGCATCTCTATGAAACCTATCACTTGCTGAGAAAATCCTAACACTAGGTTTATGGAGAAAATATATGTGCAGCTATATATAGAGAGAAATTATACCACCCACCTTAGAGATAGGGTTTCTAGTATAGTTTGACCAAGAAGGTTCTTTTTTGAAAAATTACTTATTTTAGAACAGGAGCTCTAATTTATTAATATGGCCTCTATAATCAAATTACTGATTACATAAATACTTGTCTAAATCTATCTTAATAGATATATATAAAATTACATGTGTTCAATGAACATTCTAGATTGGGAGACATCTTTTGTCTTTATTAAGTATATGTGGTATATATGATTTCATAGGAATTTATTTAAGCAAGCATGGATATACGTTTCTTATCCCTGATGTAAAGTCTCTTTAGGGTACATAGTGAGCCTCATTTAGTTCTTCATTACTATTGGGTTTGTTAATAGTCTGCCCCAATTCTCACTTAAGACTGATTTCACTGAACATATACAATGAGTGTGAAATGACTTTTTTTAAAGGGTGAAGTTGAACAAATTGCTATGATGAAACCAAAAGGACAGACTGAACATGATGAGGGTATGCTTGAATATTTAGAAGATATAATTGGTTGTGGACGACTAAATGAACCTATTAAAGTCTTATGTCGGAGAGTTGAAATATTAAATGAACACAGAGGAGAGAAGGTAAATCTTCACTTGAGTCAAATATTCCTGTTATAATAATTCATAATTGAAATGTTTATTATTATAGATTGGAATTTCTATTTTATATTAACTTTTAAGATGAACATGCTCCTCATTAACAGTTTGTTTTTATCTAATGTTAGCACATTTTAAATTCAGATTGTACATATGAAATGTGTATTCAGTCTTTAAATTTGTAGTTAAACAGAGTTAAAATGGTGGAAAAAGAAAAGGATGCCTTAGAAGGAGAGAAAAACATAGCCATTGAATTTCTTACCCTGGAAAATGAAATATTTAGAAAAAAGAATCATGTTTGTCAATTTTACATGTAAGTACCTTAATTCATCTTTTTTTTATGTTTATAACCATTAAGTTAAGGACCCTTTATTCCTGTAGTAGAAAAATGTTAAGACTGAAGTGAAAAGAAATTCTGGAAAATTATTTTGAGTGATAAATTTGTTAAAAATATAAGAGCATTAATACTGTTTACTAACCTACATATGGGTTCACAGGTATTTATTATTGTTGTAATACTTTAGAACCCTCATGTAAGGGATGATAATGTTCCAAGACCCCCCAGTGGAAACCTGAAACCATGGCTAGTATCAAACCCTATGTATTTTCCTATATGCCCTACAGTAATGCCATATAATATAAAGTTGCTATGTCCTCCCATGTTTAATGCCCTAGTGCATCCTTTGTATCGTTGCTCTTGTGCTTGGGACCATTATAAAATAATAAGGGTTACTTGAACACAACCACTGCAATACTGTTAACAGTTGATTCTGATAACCAACATGGCCAAATCACTAGTTGGAGAGGGAATAATGCATATAGGATGAATATACTAAGCAAAAGGGAAGATTGACAGAACAGAACAGCATGGAACATAATTGTTTATTTTTACAATCTGCCTCAATAATTTTAGATGATAGCTTACTACAAGTAACTAAAAACGGATAAGTATAAATTTTTAAATTCATATAATAGCATATCGATTTTTTTTTTTAAAGAGAGAGGGACATAGAGAAAGAATCAATTTATTTAGTTTTTCATGTCTTCCTTGCTCTGGCACTTCCTTGTGTAGGTGCTGCTGGGGTTCAAACTTCGTATTTGCACATGACAGGCAGGCGCTATAACCACTGAGCCACTGCCCAGCCCCGAATTTTTTTTTTTTTTATAATGAACCTGTTTTCCTCAATTCTAATTGACCCTGGGTCAATTTTTTTCCTTTCTCACTAGTTATGATCTGCAGAAGCGTATCGCCGAAATGGAAACTCAAAAAGAAAAAATTCATGAAGATACCAAACAAATTAATGAGAAGAGCAGTATATTGTCTAATGAAATGAAAGCAAAGAATAAAGCTGTAAAAGATGTGGAGAAGTAATAATCTTTTGAAAATTACTAAAATTAATTTTATTACATGTTTCTATGTAAACTTATTGCTGGCACATCGTGATATATTTGCCAGCATATAAGGTGCTCTCCTTTTTCAGAAACATACATGCACATCATAGTTGGATGCATATGTATCTATCTCCAACTCATTGATACAGGTTGAATGCCTTAAAATAGTGGGGGTACTACCACTAGTAGCAGAATGCGGTTAACAATTGAATATTAGACTGACAGGCAAATCTTTTAATTAAGTTAAATCAAAATGAGAGGTAGAATTTCGATTATTTTAGGTAGTTTTTTTTTTTCTTTTTTAGATGAAGGTTATCGAGGCCCTACTGTGTGCCAGTTAACACCGATATTTCTCGCCTATGCAAATTTCATTTTAACTTTTCCTTGTATGCTAAGATGTTTCTACACCTAGATGTAATAGTCACTGAAAAACATACTGTTTTCTTTCTGTCTTAGAATATCAAAGCAATCCTCATAATCAAGATTTGTAAGGGCTTCTTTCAATTGAGAGGAAAAATCAGCTCAGAAGAAGAGAAAGTTTAGGATCCTACATATATGTTGATAAATTTATTATAGAGGAAGTGTTCCAGGAAAGGAAGATAATACAGATTTAAAATAAAAAGTATCCAAAATAATGACTAATTTATTTCCTTTGCTAGGAAACTGAATAAAATTACAAAATTTATTGAGGAGAATAAAGAAAAATTTACACAGCTAGATTTGGAAGATGTTCAAGTTAGGGAAAAGGTAAAACATGCAACAAGTAAAGCCAGAAAACTGGAGAAACAGCTTCAAAAAGATAAAGAAAAGGTAGGTGCTAGGGAAAAAAGCTGAAAATTTAATGTCTGAATATTAGATTTAGTTTTTTACTTTTCACAAATTTTCACCCCCATTTTGCCTATGAGAATAAATGAAGAATACAAATATTCAGTGTTTTATCTCTGGGCATGATTTTGTCCCTGCCAAGGGAAACTTATTTTGGCCTAATTTTCTCCCTAGCACCCCTTCTCCCCTCCCCCTTTCCCTGGTCCTTTTCAATACTGATCTCCCTTTGATTATATTTTCTTTGCTATACTTTTCCTATTTTTTTTTTAAGAGAGGGATAGTGAGAGAGAATCATTTTTATTTTATTTTTTCAAATACCCTTCATTGCTCAGACACTTCCTTGTGTACGTGTGATGCTGGGGTTCAAACCTAACATATTCACACATGCCCAGACATGACTACCTAGCCACTGCTCTACCGCTGCAGCCATACTTTTCCTATTTTTAATCATTCCATAAGAACTATTTAGTATCTCAGGTGCAAAGTATACTGTGCAATATTTATATTTCCCTTTCTCTTCCCTCCTTCCCTTCTTCTCTCATTCTCTTTCCTTTGCTCTACTAGGCTTCCTTTAGTTCATCAGTTAATTTATGTTTGATGGATCTTTATATAATCTGATCCTTCCCTCACCCTTTCTTTTATTTTACTCTCGCTTCCACATATAAGAGAAAAATATTCGGACCTTTGAGTTTTTGTGTTTAGCTAATTTCACTTAGCATGATTTTCTCCATTTCCATCCATTTACCAGCAAAGGCCATAATTTCATTCTTTTTAATAGCTGAGTAGAACGCCATTTCTTAATTCATTCACCTAATGATGGACATCTGGGTTGATTCTATAATTCAGATATTGTGAATTGTGCTGCTATAAACATTGATGCGGCTGTATTGCTGTAGCATGCCGCTTTTGGATCTTCTGGGAAAATACCCAGCAGCTGGATCGCACTGTATGGTTCCACTGCTTGCTTTTTGAGGAATCTCCATACTGCTTTCCAGAGTTGTTGAACCAGCACCAACAATGTACAAGAGTACCTTTCTGCCCATAATTTCACCAGTGTTTATTGTTGTTTGTATTCTTGATCTTTGCCATTCTGACTGGTGTGGGGTGAAATCTTAATGTAGTTTTGATTTGCATTTCCCTGATTGCTAGACATGTTGAACATTTTTTCGTATATTTATTGGCCTTTTGTGTTTCTTCTATTGAGACGTTTCTGTTTAGTTCTTTTGCCCCTTTATTGATTGGATTATTTGGGTTTTTGGTGTTAAGTTTTTTGAGTTCTTTATATACTAGTCCCCTATCAGAGGGGTAGCTGGCCAAGATTTTCTCGCATCTGTATTCTGTAGGCTCTTAATTGTTAACAATCTTAATTGTTTCCTTATTGTGAAGAAGCTTTTTAGTTTAACGGCATCCCACTTATTGATTCTTGGCTTTGTTTCTTGCACTTTGGGGGTCTTGTGAAGGAAGTTGGTGCCAGCTCCTAATATGATGGAGTGTTGACCCTATGTTTTCTGGTCTCATTCCTAAGTCTTTGAGCCATTTCAGTTTGAGTTTTGAGCAGGATGAGGGAAAAGGTTGTGATTTCATTTTTCTGCACATAGCTATCCAGTTTTCCCAGCACCTTTTGTTGAAAAGGCTATTTTTTCTCCAAGGTACACTTTTGGCTGCTTTGTCAAATGGCTATAGGTTTGTGGATTTTCCTCTTTGTCTTCTTTTCTATTGGTCTTCACGTCTCTTTTGAAACCAATACCATGCTGTTTTTGTTACTGTAGCTGTATGGTATAATTTCAGATCAGGTATTATGATGCTTCCTGCTTTCCTTTTTTTTTTTTTTTTTTTTTTTTTTTTTTTTTTTTTTTTTTTTTTTTTTTTTTTTTTTTTTTTTTTTTTTTTTTTTTTTTTTTTTTTTTTTTTTTTTTTTTTTTTTTTTTTTTTTTTTTTTTTTTTTTTTTTTTTTTTTTTTTTTTTTTTTTTTTTTTTGCTTAGTATTGCTTTAGCTCTTCCAAATTAAATTAATTTAAGAGTTGTTTTTGTAATTCTCTGAAGAATGTTATTGTTATTTTGATGGTGAT
>PVKS010033921.1:0-21336 GCA_004027875.1 Aplodontia rufa | reverse complement strand
TAAATAAAATTGATTCTCTCTTTCTTTCTCTCTCTCTCACTGTCCCTCTTTCTTTAAAAAAAAATAATATGAACAGAGGTCTTCCAATAACCAGCTTAATGTCCTGGATCATTTTGGTCAATTACTACTATATCATAATTACTAATATGTAATAATCCAAATTACTGCCTAGCCGACAGCACTCAAAATTCTCCATAGGATATCAAAAGAAATTCTGTCAAATACTGATGTTCAAAATCATTCCAAAAATTGTGAAAATGGAACTTTCCCCCAACTCATTGGAACCGAGGAGAAAAGGGGCAAAGGTGACTACAGATGTACAAAACCCAGAGCAAGGGCCCCAGCAGAAGAGTAGGGCCCTCCAGGGACTAAGAGCAGCCCCACCTCAGCCGACATCCAGGTGAACGGGGGTAGGGCTTCATATTCTAGGAGAGTGCATGAGAACGATATAGGGTGCCATCGGTGCCAGTCACCACCCCAAAAGTCACAATTATGAATGCCATGATCCCAAATGCTGGAATTCTTTTTTGTTTTTATTTAAGCGAGAAGAGGCACTGAGGGCAAAAGAGAGAAAATCAATTTTATTAAGTTTTTCATGTGGCTTTTGTTGTGTGCATGGTGCTGGGGTTTGAACCTACTTCCTCATGCATGCCAGGCAAGTGCTGTAACCATTGAGACACCGCTCCAGCCCTCAAATGTTGAAATTCTTAAGAACAAAATCGCAATCTTAAAAGATTAAAATCCTGAATGCTGAATTCCTGAAACCAAAATCCCCAAAACTGACATTCCCTTGGATAAAGATTATATAAGAGGAATAGAAAGCTGAATTCTGGGGAAGGGATTGGCCACACTATACAGCAATGACTAAAACTTCATTTTAAATGTGCACCATTTCACTGTAGGTGTAACTGCAGACTGGTACAGCTGCTCTGGAAAGCAGTGTGGAGAATCCTCAAAAAATTAGGTATGGAACCACCATATGACCCAGCTATCCCTCTTCTGGGTATTTTCCCAGAGGAATTAGAATTAGTACATCACAGAGACACAGCAAAATCTATGTTCATAGTAGCTCAGTTTACAATAGCTAAATTATGAAATCAACCCAGATACCCCCTCACTCAATGAATGGATCCAAAAGCTCTGGTATATATATACACATACAAAGGAATTCTACTCAGCTATTAGAAACAACGATATTAATGCCTTTGAAAGTAAATGAATGGCAATGGAAGAAATTATGCTGAACAAAATTAGCCAAACCTGGAGACTCAAGGGTCAAATGTTTTCCCTCATTTGTGGGAGCTAAAGCAAAATCCAGGCTTGGGTGAAAGGTAGTCAAGTCCATGTACTAGACTCACTAAAGTGGAAGCAACACATAATCTAGGGGAGCCACAGATATGTAAGGCAGAGGGGAGAGGAAAGAGACTAGAGGAAAAGGAGGAGGGAGGACAGAGAAGGATCTGGGGAGGTTATCAACAATGTAACTTAGTCTTTACTCGCCTAAGAAACCAAATAATACTTATGCAATCGTTTAATTCTGGAAAATGCACAATTTTTGTATAGATAAATAGATGGGGACATTTACATCTGTTATAGGTAAGAAATATAGAAGAGTCGAGAGTGGGGTATGGGCAATGTGGGAGTGATTCAGGATTAGGATCAGGTACATATCATACTGTTTACTACATATGCATTTATGATTGTACAACAACACAACTCCTCAATAAATAAAAATGTGCCATTTGTGCCAGGCATGGTGGCCTGTGATCCCAATAGCTCAGGAGGCTATGGCAGGAGGATTGCAAGTTCAAAGCCAGCCTCAGCAACTTAGCAAGACCCTATCTCAAAATTTAAAAAAATACCAAAGGGCTAGAGATGTGGCTTGGTGGTTAGGTGCCCCTGGGTTCAAATCCTGGTACCAAAAAAATAAAAATGTGCCTTTTGTCTGCGTTGGCATTCTTCTGGATAATTCTCATGAGCTTTTAATCAATTAAAGCCACAGTTGCCTGAAGGCAGCAGCAAAGTTATTGACTGATTCAAAAATAATTGTGTGCACAGTAGGATAGGACGGCACACCAGTGTTGCTGTGTAAATACCAGTGTCATTTCCTGTGGTCTGTTTAGGAGTACATGTGCAGTGGATTTGCACAAACCCAAAACAACACGCAGCCTGTCGTGGAAGAAAGAGGGATGCTCTCTTTGGTGTACACTGAAACACAGGAATTCCAAAACAGCATCACCATGTAGGAAAAGGGCGGGGGAGCAGCTATTTGCTGCAAACCAAGAATTCAAAGCATGGTTGATAATCATTCAAGTCAGCCATTATGGACTACTTCCATGCAAGTGCCCAAAATCTATCCATGTAATACACTTTTTATAATTTCTTTTTTGGGGGTGGGGTGAGGAGGTAAATTTCTTTTGATTTTTCTTGCTTTAGCTTTTCCCCCCATTGTTTTAATTTGACAGCATTACTTTTTACAGTTGACTACATTATTTGCATTTTATCATTGAATCATTTCCAATATTGGAGGTATCAGTTTTATAAAGAGAGTGTCCTAATTCGTTTTAGGCTTTTTTTTTTTTTTTTGCTAATTTTACTCTGCAAAAGCACATTCTCACAATGTTGGCTTTATGTGTAAGCATTGGTGTATGTAAAAAGGTAGAAACTGCCTAAAATGAAGAAATGTCCTTTTTGTACATAAGATAAAATTTGAGATCTCAGCACTTTGGGTAATTGCATATGCTATGCTGACCCACTGCAGTTTTAGATAAACCTTATCAAAGGACTAAGGCTGCCCCCAGCACCACAAAAGGAGGGGGAAGACTTAGGATGTTTGCCATAGTATTTCGGATGACTATAATTATAAACCAGGATTAACACAATGACCAACTACAGTGATCTGTATTTATACATTTCACTTTTTCGCCTATTTCTTTAAGAATTTCTACACCCATACAATTGGCATTAGTTCACCTGGATGTTTCTGTCTGCAAAAATCAGTATGTTCTTATTGCATATTCATTGTATAAAATGGCCTATAAAGTACTCTGTCATATTTTTTAAAAATCTAAATAAACATCTTTTAAATATTTAAAATTTTTTCCCAGAATAATATTTTTAGGCTTTTGTTCTTTCAGGATTTTAGACTTCAGGGATTTTAATCTTTCAGGATTTCAAATTCAGGATTACAGCATTGGGAATTGTGTCCCTCAGGATTATGGCACACCTCATTTTTCTATCCTCATTTTCCCATTCACACTTTGATGTGGGTGCTGTCATTGTAAACCTGGAGTCTAGAACAAGCTTTCTCCAGGTTCTACTGTATGCGCTCTTCACAGATACATGTTTATTCATTTTTTAACAGTTTCATTGTGATAATTCACATAGCATACAATTGACCCATTTAAACTGTAGGAATCAGGGCTGGAGCAGCGGCTCAGCAGTTACAGCACATGCATGAGTACGTGGGTTCAAACCACGGCACTGCGTATACAAGGAAATGTCTGAGGAACGAAAATCCATGAAAAACAAAATAAAATTGGTTCTGTCTCTCTCTCTCACTGTCCCTCTCTTTAAAAAAAAATAAAAATAAAATAAAATGTAGGAGTCAATGGATTTTAGTATATTTACAGGGTTTTCTAACAATCACCACAATCAATTTTAGAACATTTTTACTACCCCCCAAAGAAACCCCATACCCATTGGCTGTCACTCCCCAAATTCTTCCCTCTGAGCCAACTCTAAGCAAACATTAATCTACCTTCTGTTTCTATGGGTTTGCCTACAAGATATTTTACATAAATGGAAACATAATAGATGGTCTCTGTGACCAGTTTCGTCCTCTTGGCATAACGTCTTCAAGGTTTGTCCTTGTAGCAGGTAGCAGTCCTTTACTTCTTTCTGTGATTGCACTGTGTTTCTGTCACATGGCTATGCCACATTTCACTTATCCATTCATCCACTGATGGACATTTGGGTTTTTTCCTTCTCTTGGCTACGGTGAAAAATGCTGCTATAAACATTCAAGTATGGGTTTTGTGTGGACATATGTTTTCAATTCTCTTGGGCATACAACCAGGAGTGAACTTGCTGACTCACACGGTAACTTGGTGTTCACTCATTTGAGGAGCTGCCAGTCCACCATTCAAATCAGCTCAACCACCTTGTGTTCCTATCAGGCTTCTGATTTCTCCATATCCTCTCCAACACTTTCATCTGACTTTTTAATTTCACATGTTTATTTTTAAGGATTGCTTTTTCCTTCTTAAAAGAGCTCACAAATTTCATTTAATATTTTCAAGAATTTTGTCCAAGATTATCAAATTCTCTACCTTTTCAGTTACAGAATTTTCTCCCTAATTTTGAGACAGTATAGTAATTGCCTTTGTCAGTATCCTGCTATCACTCCCATTCTCCAAGTTGCTCAAATATCATTATTCTTCACTTTAATTAAAGGCATCAGAAGACTGGGTATCAGTTTGTGTCTTTTCCACTCTAAGAAAGTTTTCATAAAAATTATCACCCCCCACTGCAAACATATAGATGTTTTCTTTAAAAAAAAAAAAAAAAGAGCAAGAATTAACTTTTAACTAATTAACTTTCCATTGATTTTTTTTTTTTGAGAGAGAGAGGGACAGTGAGAAAGAGAGAAATGGAGAATCACTTTTATTTAGTCTTTCATGTGACTTTTCTTGCTCTGATACTTCATTGTATATGTAATACTGGAATTCGAACCTATGTCCTCGCACATGCCAGGAAAGCGCCGTAACTGTTGAACCACCGTTCCAGCCCTGATTCATTTTTTTATCCTCCTATATTTTTCCTATGTTCAACTATAAGTAACATGTCATGAAATACTAAATCAACATGGTAAGAGAAGGGATAATATAATCACAAAATTGAATAAAGCATACTATTTTAAATTTGACAGTCTAATCCTTTTGAAATTATTCATCCAATTTAATAATTGTTTTGCAATTTTTAAAAATCAAAGTCAGATTTTTAAATAGGGAGACTATTTTATACCAAAATTTATTGAATGATTTGATAATTCTAAACATAAATGCATTTCATTATTCCAATTCAGTTTTATAACTCTGTACAACCCAAAACTAAATGGCACTTTGAATCAAAATATTCAATCACTTCCTCCCTTTGAAGGTACTCTGAGAGCTAAAAATTAAATGAACTTCTAAAAAATGAGCTCACATAAAGCCATCATGTCACAATGTTCTGGCAGCTGACATGGTCAATCTTTGTCAAGAATGGAAAGCAGAGAACAATTATGAGATAAGAAGATATGTAAGAAAAACCAACAACTCCAAGTTCCTCTGGAGGACAATAGTACCTTAATAAGTTTATTATTGAAATTTTCCTTAATTTCCAGAACACCAGATACCTTTATATTCAAAATGCAAATAATAAAATGTTATTACCAAATATAATTTTTATTATTTGTCATTTTCGTTATGTATTTCAAACCCAAACCACTCCTTATTTTAGCATGCTTCATTAAAGTTGTCCATAAATCTAAACTGCATCTGTAGGGCTTCTCTTTGTTGAGAAGTTAACCGATATAAATATTTGGGCTGATGCCTAAATCTAATTCTACTCACTTTTCACTAAGTTCAAGTTCTGTCCAGTCCTCTGTAATTAATCCTCTAGAAAGGAGGGAAAGCATCTGATGCATTCCAGGGTGCCTACTTGGAAAAGGAAAGGGGCTTTGGGAGCAGCCATCAACCCCATCATCACGTAGCTATCTTTTCATGGTAGCTCTGAGGTAGGAGCATCTCTCCAGGGACATCTAGTGGTAAACAGGAATCAATGTGCTATTGGCACCTGGAAAATGCTTTGCTCTATCTTCAAACAACAGGTGAAAAAATTCTTAAAGTCTGAATAATGTCCATTTATAGTATTTATAACAGCAACTGATAAAAATACCTGAAAAGCAAATTATTTGGACTGAACCTTTTTTTCCTCAATAATAAAAAATTAGACTTAGAGTCAAAATAGATTCAAACCCACCAGTTTTTAATTTTTTTCAAGCCATAGAACTGAAAGAGGAATTTTACCAAAATTAATTTTTCTAGAAACATCAAAAGTTACAATGAACTAATTAGCCTTTATGTTGTAGAACATTAGTTTTAATAGCATTACTTTACAAAGTAGTATGATCATAATAAAAAAAACTAATAGAAAACTAATGATTTATATCATAACTGAAATCATTAAAATGCAATAACATGAATCTTAATTAAACTATTCAGTATCCATAAGATATTTTTATGGCTCTCTTTTGTAGAAATAATTTTGCTTCTTTAAAATGAGATATAATATTAAGCAAAAATTTACTTCAGAGTGAATAGTATTTCTTCCACTCACTAACCTTCCTGCTAGAGCTGGAAAGACAACTGCTTTCCAGGTATTCCTGGAGAGCTGTGGAGCAGAAACAGGAAAAGTGTGAGCAATTGGTTCTTGCTCCCCAAAAGGGGTGCATAATTGGGGCCAAGATGTACGATGTTTGGATTTTAAATTAATTACTAACCGTCATCATTTCCACAAACCAACAGGGGATCCTGCTCAGGGCTGCACTCCAGAATGGGTACTTACTGAGTGAAGCACTTTGTTTTCACCTCTCCTCCAACATATGAATTATCCTTCACCGTCAGGCCACACCAGCCTGCAGCACTTCTGGCTCCCTCTACCTACAACTTTTCTAGTCTTGATGCCCATTCTTTGTTCCTAATAATTACTCTTCACCACATTTCCCTACTTTTACTAAGTTTTATTAAGAAAACTAATAATTCAGTGGTCAATCACACTCCACAGGTTTATGTAAATGCTAAGACTGTATTTGAAATAGTTTCCCCATTATTAGGCAATCTTCACATGTTCATTTTTTGTGGACACCTGGTTTCTAACTAGTCAAACAGTTCTGTCTTTCCTCTGAACTTCTTAGCATTTACCATTAACAAAATGATTTGGCATTGATTGTTATTGGGGAAGCCTGAAATTGCCAAACATCTCATTTCACCCACTGCCAGATCATAAATTGATTTTATACACAAATCAGATAAACATTTATAATTTTAAGAACATTGACTTGCTAGTTTTAGCGAAAAAGGTAGTAAAAGCATATCCAGGGGTTACATAAATCCAGATGGGGAAGATGGAGAAAGTGTGTTACACTCTAATAAATTTTAACACATAGGTTATTCTAGTTGAGAAAATGTATTAGCCATTCATTTGAATAGTAAATGTGTTTCTCAATCTTTTTTCCTACATCTTGCCCCAAAATATCCTATCTTCATACAATCTTTATCAGATTTCAGTGGACACAATATCAATCAGAGAATTTTTTTTTTAGACTAGATTTCGGTTGCATTTAGGCTGACAAAGTTGTCACCACGTGAACTAACTGAAATGGGAAAAGTAGAGTGGATTATAGAAGACTGGAGCTAGCATGTATGAACTTACAGTTTTTGATGGAACCATTTTTGTGTGTGTATATTCATATATATGGAAATAAGTAAAGAAAGGAATATTTGTTTTGTTTATTTATTTTGCTGAAATCTGCCTGAGAGTTCTCATAGCAATGACACCTCAACAGCAATGAGTACACCAAACGTCCACACCTTGGCTTCTAATTACCATTCTCCAGCAAAAGAAACTAAGTCTCCCTGGGAAAATAGCTGATTGTAGACAGAAATGAGTAGGGAAAGTACATGATGAGCCTTAAATATTAAGGCTTCTTGGAGGAATGGCTTAGTATTGACAGAACTGAAGTAGTAAAAGTACTATGCCTTGTGATGCTAGAGATCAACGATGCACAGGAAGAACAGTGGAGATATACCAAAAGCATACAGAACCAGCTTGAACAAACTACCACCAGTGAAACTGGGAGCAGTTTGAGCATCATAGCTAATAAGGACAACAATAAAATAGGAAACAAATATACTTAAATAAATGGAAGATTTGATGAAGGAAGAAAAAGATTTTGTATAATATTAAAGTATCACCCTCAAAATATTTATTACAAAGGATAATAATTTTACAGTAAAGTCTGGAGAGCCCACTTTCATCAAGAGATGAAGATAATACCATCAGCCATGGGACAAATCACAATCACACGTGACATGACAGGATGTAGTCAGAAGAACTTTCTCAGCATCACTTTATCACGTTCCCACCAGATTCATAACTGAGTCTAAATCTTGAGGAAACCTCAGACAACTAAAATTAATAGACATTCTTCAAAATGTTTGGCTTTGTTTTCAAAAGTGCCAAGATTTTTAAAGTCATGGTCAGTTCCAAAGTTTAGGGAGCTAAAGAGACAAGATGATTAATACAGTGAGATATTCTCCTGGACCTTTTGCTATCAGTGGTATGGTTGGGACAACTGGTGAAACTTTAATGGATTCTGAGGAGTAATATGTCCATGTAAATGTCCTCATTTGGTGACCAAATGTGTTTATATAAAAGAATGTCCTTGTTAGATATACACATGAAAGTACTCAGGAGTGAACAACATAATACCAAAATCTTCAGAAAAGAATTAGTTCTAGAACCATACTTCCAATTTTTCTTATGCTTATTTCAAAATTTTAAGAATTATATGAAAATCAAAAATTTGGATGAAATTTTTTTTCAAATGACTCATACAAGAACTCAAAACCAATTGTCTACAACTGTTCCTTAAACTTACTATTTGGTTGGAAAAACTTAACACCCTGTAATGATGTATGAAGCAATAATTTTTTTCTATTTGATATGATTCATTCAACAAATAGTCAATGAGTCCATGTAGGGAAAGTAATAAGGAGCCAGCAGAGAGAGGCAGGCAATGTCTGAGTCTTGCTGGGTTCACATCCTGCTGAGGAGATAGACTATACACAAGTAAGGTAATGTCAGATGGTGGTTGTGACATGAAAAAAATAAAAGAAGGTAAAGTGAGAGAAAGTGGATAAGGTGGGTTAGGGTGATTTAGAAGGCTTTCCTGGGGGGATGATATTCAAATGATGAAAACTAGCTACAAAAAGATTCTGGATGAAGACAGCCCAGGCAAGGTAAGTGTGTACAAAGGCCCTGGGCAAGAATGAGTGTGGTGTGTTGCAGAAATAGGAGAGAAAGTGTGGCTAGAACAAACAGGGGAGACAGTGAGAAATGAGGTCCCAAATGAGATGCATAACAAACTCATAATTGGCCTTGTGGCAATGTTAAAAAGTTAGAGTTTTATTCTAAGGACAGTAGTAATTATTACAGCACAAATTGGAATTGTTTGGGTTAAAAGAAGAAGAATGAAAAGAAAGAAATGGGATGGAAGTTGAAACAAATAAGTCAATAGACAAAATTTGGATTTCATCATATGACAACGTGCTTTTATAAGATATGTAGTTTTAGTCAAGAAAATTCTATGTATTTGAACATACTAACGTTAGTACTTAACTCTCTAACCTTGGCAGGAATAAAGTAAGCAGAATACGAGCCTGGTTAGACCAAAGGTAAAACAAATATAGGCAAAAGAGAAAGCGGAAAAGGGAACAATTCTTCTCTCCCCCAGGTACATGTTAATTATGCACAATGGGGGGTTTCACTGTGGTATGTTGCAAGCATAACATCATCTGATCAATTTTACTTCCCCTAACTCCCCTCCTTCTCCCTTCCTCCCTCTGATTCCTTCCTCTACCCTAATGGTATTCAGGAATGACTCCTTTTGATATATGTTCATTAAAAATGGTCCCTCTCCCAGCAGGAGGGAGAAAGAGAAGGAAAGGGGAAATACTGGGGAATGATACTGGACAAAGTATATTGTTATACTGAGTGAATGTACGCATGCAAAACAAATGCCCCCATTATATAAAACTATAATGCACCAAGAAAAAAATGTGAATAAATAAAATCTTAATTTTCAAAAATAAAGAAATGGTCCCTGTCTTCTGGTAGAAGAGGTGTTAGTAGTATTGATTTCTATTTAAAAGAAACGTAAATTAACACAAAATGAACACAAACGTGTGGTTTCAAGCAAGAAAAGAAAAAGCATTTACAACTTAGAACAACAACAACAACAAAAAATACCATAATCCTGAAGGTTTGCATGTTGAGTCAGAGTAGAAAAACAGAGAGCTTGAAGACATCAGAGTATCAGGTACCTCTTTCTGAAAATGTAATTAGTGGATATGCCCACTATTGGTTCAGAGGAGGATGTGTTATCAGAATTGACTAAACCCTGGAAATACCTGGAACACATTCTAACACACAAACTTTGCAATGTTGAGTGGCCTACCTAGATTTACTTCCCTTCCTGAGAGCAAAGTTCTTTGAAAATGAAGGGAACCAGAATTGACAAGGGTTTGTTTTCTTTTTTTTCCCCTCCTGGACTTGCTGGTTAACAGCAGTTTTCCAGAAAGAATTTAGTTGTCACATTTACTCTATTTGTGTTTAAAATCAGGGCCCACGTGCTTCTAATAAATTACATCATTTTATTAAATCTTCTTTTTAAAAATAAGCCATTTCCTGATTTTAGGCTTTAATATTTAAATATCACTGTGTATACTTGATCAACTGTAATAAAACACGGACAAAAAACAAAAAAGAATTCAGTTGTCATAAATTCCCTCCCAAGGATTTTCACAAACAGGGAAGATTGACTCCTATAACCCAAGATGGAGTTATAGGAGGATGGAGGAATAAGCCCCCAGTTCTAACCACCTCTGCCAGTCAGTTTTTTGTGAACTTCTACATATGTAAATGAACAAAAATCTATCTTTTTCTTGCTATTCTGTCTTTGTCAATTTATTTCGTAGGCCCCCAATAACTAAACCTAAGAGGGTAGAGGGAAAGTTTTCCTTCCCTGACAGAAAACAGAAAATTAATTCCTTTTATAAAAGAAATCTGGCCTCTTAAGTTTCTCCCAAATAAAGAACAAAACTATTCCTTACCCTGTTATTCTTTCAGTAGATTAGGTTTCTAGATTATTTCATACCCCAAACAAATCCTACGAAGAATTTTAAGCAAGAAAAATACATACAATATAATAATAAAGTGTGGGGAGGAAGTAAAGCCAGTATTCAGATCATACATGGTTTCTCTCTCTCAGATAGTCAAAAGAAAACTATGGTTGTTTTTTGTTGTTAAAAAGAGAGAGAGAGAGAGAAACAAAGGGGCTGGAGCAGTGGCTCAGCGGTTATGGCACCTGCCTGGCATGCATGAGGATGCGGGTTCAAACTCCAGCACCACATACACAACAAGAGTTGGAGCAACAAAAGCCATGTGAAAAACTAAAATTGATTTTCTCACTGTCTCTTAAAAAGAGAAACAAATAACACTTCCCCCACTTAGAGCTAAATCAGAGTTTTTCACCAGGGTCTTCCCTAATGGGGCACTGAGCCAAGTTCATTGACACCTTCCTACTGTCAAGATAGTATCAGATTTCATAAGGATGTTTCTGTAGCATTCTTTGGAGAAATGTGGCAACAGCTCAGTGGAGGCAAACTGAGGGGAGTTAGGGGAATTAGTTCATTAGCACCCTGTTGGCTACCCATCTCCTTCCTGTCTTGCTGCCTGGCTCAACAGAGCCACAGAGGTCAACAGAAGCCAGAGCTGGAGCTCCTCTGCTCCTCAGAATACGGCAGGTTATATATCTGGTACATTTTCAAAAAATATACAGGTTGAGCATCCTTAATTTAAAAATCAGAAAGCCAACGTGTTGGGGCTGGAATGGTGGCTCAGTGGTTGCATACACGAGGACCTGAGAGACCCAAGTTCAAACCCCAACACCATGTGCACAACTGGGTGTTGGAGAAACCGGAACCAGGTGAAAAATAAAAATTCTTTCTCTCCCCCTCACTCTTTAAAAGAAAAAGAAATCCAAAGTGCTCTAAAACCCAAAATTTTTCAAGCACCACCATGCAACCATAAATGGAAAATCCCTCACCTGACCTCACTTAACCGGTCATAGGCAGAAAGGAGGCACACTAAAAATACTGTACAAAATGACTTTCAGGCCATGTGTATAAGGAGTAAAAGAAACAAAAATGAATGTTTGCTCAGACTTGAATTCCATCCTCAAGATATGTCATTACGTATATGCAAATATTCTGAAAAACTTCTGCCCCAAGCATTTTGAATAAGAGCTGCTCAACCTGTATATACAAACAATGAGTCCTGAGGCAGAACAGTTCAAAATGCAGATTTTCGTGTTTTTACATTTTGGGTTGGTTTGAATTTTTTTTTTTTATTGTTATCTAAAATGATGAAGGTGCAAGATGAGAAAAGAGGAGAAATTTAATGAAAAGAGTTTATGGCTAAGAAAGTCACCAGCTCTGGCTCTCAAAATACATAAGCTTTGAAAAGTATCTGAAACACACCATGGAAGTTATATAAAGAAACGTCAAGAACTAAAGGAACATGACCCTGTCATCTTTAGCCACCACTAACTCATTCGTACTTGAATTGTCAGGAAGACCTGAGTTACATTGCGGCCACAGCAAAGTACAAAAAAATAAGTAGCTCATTTGAGAGTTTGTCCCTTCCTAGAGTCACAAGTATGAATTGGGGGGGGGGGGTTGCCCTTAAGATTCAAAGAATTATCTTCTAGAAGGATAAGGGAAATCAAAAGTACAGAAAATGGAATGTCCAGCAGTTGGTTCTGTTTTTATCACATGCAAATTAAAGGGTCTCAACAATCAAGAAATTCAAAAAATTAGCAATTTTGTCCACATGCTTAAAATAGAGCTGCAAAACTTATTTCTCTTTATCTAATTTCCAGGAAGTGATTTCTCTGGGTCTGCCTTTTGGTGATGAGATGTAGAAAACTGTGTCTTTGTCATTTGAAGAATGGATGAGCAAATAGTGGTAGACCAATTAGTCCATTAGTTAATAATTGGGGAAAAGAGGTCACTTTAAGAAAAAAAACAATGAAATGAGTTGTTTCTTTTCTGAAGGATAGTGCTAAAGCACCATAGTTGAAAGTAGAAATCTAGAGTCAAAATTCCTGGATTAAACACTGGTTTGCTAGATGACTTGTTTTTGTATCTTCCCAATCAGGATGATAATTTTAAGCACACCATCAGGGCATTTTAAAGATTAAATAGCATAACTAATGTAATGTGCTGGGAATTGGTCTGCTGTAAGCCAGTGCTCTTAAGTCTTGATTGCAATGATACATTTAGCAGAGTGGCGTATAGTTACCAAACTAGGCACCGATCCCATGAGAAACAGCGAAGGAGAAGCTTGTGCTGACGTTATCTACGCTAGACTCAGAAGTTCATTAATTTCTATTCTCGAAGAATTTTTTAGATTAAAAATTGTCTCCAAAGTATTTTACCCTAAAAAATTCATTGTGACATTTCAAAGACAGCTTAAATTTACTTTAACTAGCTGAAGAACATTCCATCTTCCATAACACATTTAAACAAAATGAAAAGAAACAACGATATTCTATATGGAGAAAGACAAAGAAAATGTTTTCATGATCTGAACTTCATAAATTATAGTTGGAATGTTTGTACAGCTGTGCAGCTTAATTGGTTTACTATCTGCCCAGAATTATGAGCAATACAAGTGGAAGATTGCTAGACTATTCTTTTTACACCATGGGAATTTAAGGGAAAGCGTGTTGCAGAAGCAGTTTAGTTTATGGATGGAGATAATTCGTTTACCTTGAGTTCAGCACATGAAAGAGTAGAAAGCTCCAAAAGACAGAAGACAGGAACTCTGCATACATATGTGTATATGTATATATACACACATATATATACACATATGTACACACACTTACACACATACATATACACACATACATACACACACTAGGGAGATATATATAGAGACATTATATATAGATATTATTATACATTATTATATAATGTGTGTATGTGTGTGTGTATACAATATATATATATATATGAATACAGCTATTGTATCCAGAAAAGGATGCACTGAAAGTTTGTAAGATCAGACAACAAAAAAAATTAGGAAAAAAATAGGAGTGTGCCTCCTGTTCCCACAATTCAACCCAATTCCTTTTGCTGTGTAATGTTCACTTCACACAGCTCAAGTCCTGCTGAGAACCTTTAGACTCAATCTCCCAAAACATCATTAATCACTCCATTGAACCTGACAATTTTCAGGAACTTCATCCACCCTTCAGATAGAAGAACAAATCCGTAAGTCCTCAGCTAGGCTCGGTTGGCCTGTATAAAGTCACGGCTGCTCCTGAGAATAACATAGGATAACCCTCCTCTTGATTCTCTACATCCAGGTAAGGAGAAGATGATGGAATTCCAAAATACAAAGTCCAGTCACAGCTAGAGATACAGCAAAAAGGATAATGGATTTTGAGTCTATCTGGATTCAAATCCTAGCTCTGTTACCAACAGGATCACTTCAGGCAAATAACAAATTTTCTGAGCCTTAATCTCTTCAGTTGTAAAGTAAGACTACTAACAATACCCCACCTCAGAGTTTGAGGGGATGAGATCATGGATGTCAAAATGTTTTGTATACTCAAACATGCTGTCAGTTTAATTGATAAGGTTTCTAAGAACTGTGTTTACCTTCTTCAAAAAGTCTAACTTTCTCAGGAGCAGGTATTATTTTTCTCATCTCTTTAATACTCATCTATTTCTTGAGAAGTAGCGTCACAATGTGCAAAGAAGAAACATAGAACTATAAGTTACGTTTCTGCTGTTTTCATGAGTCATTTAATCTCTGATTCCAGTTTCCCACCTCAGAAATTTATTTTCTCACATAACAGGAAGTCCAGAGGTAGCAGAGGTTTCAGGGTTAATTAATTCCAGTACTTGAATATGTATCAGAGATTACTTCCTGTGCTCTGTTGTCCAAAGTATCCACTTCATGCTCAGGCTGGTCATGAGAGGACAGCCCACAGCAACTGGAGTCACAGACGTCCTTGTTCATGTGGCCTTGAAGCGTGAATGTGCTTCCTTGCCTTCCGAGTGGACCAACTGCAGCCTCCAGGGGAAGTGCCCAGCACATTGATTGGCTGAGCCACAGTTCTCATTTACCATGCTACTTTAGAATCTCATTTTCAAAAGCACCCAGATCCCACACCCCGAAGACTTCGACTCAATATGTCTAGGTGAGAGTTGGGGATTCTTTATTTCTTAAAAGTTCTCCAAATGTCTTGAGTATGCAGTCAAGGATGAGAAACATCACTTCAGAGTCATTAAGATGTAATCCTAAAGCAGGGGTAGGGGTGTTTGGAAGGCAACAGGAAGTGGATGCTGTGGTGAATGCAGCTTCAGA
Source organism: Aplodontia rufa (assembly GCA_004027875.1). NCBI lineage: Eukaryota > Metazoa > Chordata > Mammalia > Rodentia > Aplodontiidae > Aplodontia > Aplodontia rufa. Next base: position 6,069 of record PVKS010033921.1, on the reverse strand, counting down.
GTGTACACCCCTTTAAACATTCATAGTTGCATATTATATTCAACAATAAAGTTAATATTTTTATTGGCTATTCAAAGAAGGATCTTGGCAAACAGAATAAAAGGAAGAGCTAACAAGAGTGAAGTGCCAAAGACTAAAGTCCTTTTTGCTAATTTCAGATAAACATTCCTGTAGAAATTTCTGAGAAAGATTAGACAAAGATATCTAGGAAAAAAACAGGGCTCAAAAGGGCCAAAGTTAAGGGGTTTGTAGTCCAGATATCAAAGTAGAATAGTCATCTAAGAATCTGAACAGGTAAGAAAATCAATATCAGATCTCCGGGGAGCCTGAGTTGACAGTGATCTGAGCAGAGGTTATTTCTATTAGGCAAGTAACCAACTCAAGAGGGTACAAAGCTTAGAAACCACAAAAGAAAACCACTGTGGAAATGAGATGAGCCAAAGCTGGTACAAGAAACAGCAACAACTACCGATGTCCCTTAGGCCTAACTGGACACTTTCATTTTATAGAAGCAAAGCAAGTAACTCCTTCCAAAACAACAGTGGAGCAGAGTGATGAACTGCACAAGACCTCTGAGCGGCAATACTTGTTATAGAGCAGAATTTTTAGCAGAATTTTTCTTGCCATGTGCAAGGCTCATGACATGGCACATCAAACATTTGTGTCCTAGCCAAAAGGGATTAAAAGTACAGAACATTAACAACTCAAAAAATACCCCATCTAACAAATATGTGGTGAATGAGGGATGTAGGGAAATGTAGGAGATTTCGATACAAATCAAGAATGAGATAGAAGTAGTGACGTAAATGTTTTATCAAAATGGCATTAGTGAGGTCAACAATCACGTCTCAATGTGGAAATTCAAGACGTCTTAAGTATGTAAGCAGAATTACACAGAACACAAGTCTGGCAAAGTTAGAAATAGGAAGCCCTTGTGCAAACATTGTACAACAATGTCCCCTTGGGAAAAGCATGAGTATGGTCAAAAAGAAACATTTGGTCTGAAGGAGCAATTAGTTGATTCCTCATCACTTCTACCCATATTCCTTTTATTCTTTAAGAGACAAATAATCAACAGATTATATCTGGCAGTCATTTGAAAAAAGATTTTCCCACACGTACCACTTAAGCATAAATGAGAATCAGGAAGCTCTTGTATCTAAATTGAACTCATCTTTTAGGAGAGTTAGGACTCCTGTCTTAGAATTGCATCCATCACAAGTCTTGTAAAAATTGACAGTAATGCCTTTTTCCATTCTCATTCTTATTCAGAACTCAATATCATTTTTTGGTCTTTGCAAGGGGAAAGGTGAAAGGAGTTAGAAATGAGCAAGTTTGAGGGAAAAAATGATATGGCTTTGAAAACAAGAGAATTGAAAGCAAAACCAAGATAATATTCATTAGAATTCAACCAATATCCATGAGAGCCTATGATTAACCAGACATCACAATAAAGACTAAGATTGTGGAGGTTTTCTGCTGACCGACTACGACAGAGGCGATTAATATGAAGTGGTGAACCAAAGCTTGGAAAGGTGGTGGTGGGACGGGAGCTGCAATCATAGCTCATGAAAATTCTAGCAATAGTGTTTGGATGGACTGGAAAGATGAAGAAATAAAAAATGTAAATTTCAGTACATGTATCATTTGCTTCTTCCAAAATTTTATGATTTTTGAATTTGTAAATATATGTACTTTCAAGTTGTTAACATACCCTGTAGCATTAAGCCATGGAACCATATGTTAAACTTTGGCTCCAAATGTGTGTCTTGTAAGAAGTCTCCCCTTCTCAGATCATTCTGTAGCTGTCCCCTCTTGGTGCTCATAAAATTTGAACTATGTTTTATAATGTGATAGCTGCATTTTGAGAGGTGAAATCCATAGATTCAGCCCAGTTGTGCTTATTCCCTTACTCTGAAACTCACAAGTTGTGTGATCCTAGACTTTCTCAATGAATAAACCCTTAAAAGCTATGGTCACAGTTCCCAGCTCAGGAAAAGTAGACAGTAGATTAGGTATTATTTCTAGCTTCATTATTATTTTAAATTCTTCACTTCAGATGCATATATTATCTCAAGAAACATCTGTTGAATAACTACCTGCATAAACCAACTCCAGTGCACAGAAATGTGACTGATCTTGAATATCTTACAAATAGTCAAATGCTAGAAATCCAAAGCATTACAGTATGGGAGAAATTCTGAGCATTTTTCTTTACTGGTGCATTACATTTATACATAATAGTGGGATTCATTATATCACATTTGTACATGCACATGACATAATTTGATCCTTCTCATTCCCCAGTACCTTCCCTTTCCTGCCCCTCCATTCGCTCACTGAGTGTTTATATATATATATATAATATATATATATATATTATATATATATATATAGTTGTATTAGTAAGATCAGATTGAAGGGTTACATTGACTTGAGGGGAGTGCCTAAACCCAAGAACTTTAAGATCGGATGTGCTCCAGGTTCATGTATGTGTCACTTACCTTCAAACATCCACAGTTTCTCTCCAAATGAGATACAAGAAAATTGGAGATAATCATTTTAGGGTAGCAGACTCTGACTTATAAACCTTATGATAAATTTGATTTTCTAGCCACGCCAAATCCTCCTAGAGGCAAGGACGAGGGCTTTCAGTCACATACACAGGGCCATGTTTCCCTCACTGATACTGAGTCTCGTGGCTACCATCCACCTGTGGTTCACACTGCTCCCTGAGACACTGGAATAGAGCCAACATGTGATGCACCCCAAGTTAGAAGGCTGCATGGACAGCTTGCGGGTTTTAGTGGTACTTCTTTGTGAGTCCATAGCTGTGTGGCCGACAGAGCTTAGCAATGAAATAATCCGCTGTGACTTGGGAAAGTTCTCCACCCTTGCCCCCTCATTTTGCTCAACTTCCCATGAAGATCTTTTGCTGTCATTTTTTAAGGAATACAATGTGATACTTAAGTTTCCTATAAGCTGAACAGGAAGGATCCTTAGCTTAAAATATATATTGTTTAGCTATCCTGCTTCAACATACTCTAGTTCTACACAGAAAACCATTTCTTCCCTTTCACCACGGTTCTAATGAAAATAAGGACCCTCTGGATGCTGCCCTAATGCTTGAGTCAAGCATTGGTGTTTCTGCTTATGAAGCCAGGGATTGGGGCAGAGGGAGGCTCTTTCTTCAATAGCACAACACTTCGCAGTCATTGTTTCAGTTAATCCCCTGCTCTCCCCAAGGCCTAGCACAACATCCCTTAAAAATCTGTGATAATTGTCTAAGTAATTTAGATTTAATAGGACTTATTTCTAACAGAGCTGGGGGGCGGGGAGCAATGAGCATTGAGGTACGAAAAGCTCTTCCTAAAAATATTAACAGAGATGGAATTCAAATGGTATTCCTTATTCTCTCTCCATATACCTTCTTCAAATGTTGACTCAAAAGACTTTATTGCGCGTTTTCTTTTGAGGAAAATTGCTGCATGGTGTAAAAACATGTTATCATTGATGCATAGGAGATTCATTTTCATTAACTAAGGTAGTAGCAGCATTTAAAAAATATTTTTTAAGAGAATCAACTCTATTTAGTTGGCCATGTGGCTGTTGCTGCTCTGACACTCCATTGTGCATGTGGTACTGGGGTTCGCACACGCATCCTCGCACATGCCAGGCAAGTGCCTTAACTGCAGAGCCACCGCTCCAGCCCAATATATGTTGAAAGGGAGGGTATGAAAAGTCTTCCCAATTTTGAATCACCCAAACTCTCTACACACTCTTTTCACACAAGGTTAAAATGAGTCACAGTCATTCAGTAAACTGGTTTAAATATGGTTCTTAGGCAACAGCATGCCAGTAAATGTTGATCAACCACCTGTCATTTGTAATCTTTGCCTCCTTGTATTCCCACTGTGGCTGATCCCAGGCCACTCATGATGCTCCCAGCACAGTGGTGGGAAGAAAAATACACAATCAACTGCCATAGGTTGCTACAAACCCACTAGGGCTAAGGTAGAGAGTGAAGGTGAAGCACTAGTCCAGAACCCAGCTGGTATGGCAATATTCCGGGAGGTAAAAGATTGTATCAGAAACTGGTTTTTCCTCTGCCTCACAAACCTGAAAAGCATGCTTCATGTGAATGTTCTCTAGGAATTCACATCTATTTCAAACCCTAGTCTAGGAGACACATTGAAAACGACTAAATAAAGGGGGCGGGGGTATTCAGTTATCTGGATGCTATCTTAATAGCCCTCATCAGTATTATTACTGACTAGACAAAGCACTTAGCATAAATTAACCCAGGGAATTCTGAAGGATCCCTAAGGAGTAAGCAGGCAGTAAGTGTGAATTGCTTTATAGGATGTTAAAGGTTTCTAAGATAGGAAATTGAACATTAAACAGCAATAAACATGTTCAGCTGCACAGAAGAGGCCCCTCCCCTGGGAAAAGCTGCTGCTTATTCGCCCCACACGCTCTCCGTCTTGGTACCCTAACAGTTGTTCCACATCAACTCAGCCCATTTTTCACCCAGCAGGAGCTTGGGGACCTGGTTAATAGAAACAACTAGAAGCAGCAGTTTCTGGGTGTGGATCTTCTTTTCACTTCCCATATCGTCACCCATGCTAACGATTTATGGTTAGGATAAAGTGTAGTCTTCTGAAACAGACAGTATTATTGAAAAAATAACATTTGTCTTATCCTTCTTGATGAAAATTCATTAGCTGAAAGAATAAAGGAGTTTTCTCCCTCTTTTCTCAGACATTCTTTTGTGTTCTAGATTCCCTGGGGGGAAGTGATCATTCTCAGTTTTGGACCCAGTGGAGTAGGTTAAGTGATATGGTCTGGAAGGAATAAAGCCTGGCAGGCCTGCTGGATTTCCAAAGGTGGGAAATAGGGACAAAGAACTCTGTAGCCCTGGTGGCTAGTGGGAGAAGACAACACTGCACCCTGCTCCCCACAGCCCCTAAGAAGACACAGAGCTCTTGTGTGGGTGTCAGGAGCCCTGCAGAGCTTGGAGGCCAGGTCAACCCCAAGGAGGAAGTGAGCAGCAGTGGGCAATCCAAGTGGAGCACATGTGCTGAACTACAAACATCTCAGCGACTCTCCGCTAGGATGCAGCACAGAGGCCCAGGTCCAATTTTCCTGGTTCACTTAAGCCCCTTGGCCATTCAGATGATGTAGAGATTATCTCCTAGAAAAAAATATGAAATAAAACAACTTACATTTGGATGTCCTTCTAGCCAGGCAACTCCAATGGTCTGTATTTCATTTAATTCATAATATTAAAGAAATGAGAAGTTTTGTAACTATGTCATGACGAAGAACTTGACAGCTCCTTTATCAGGGCAGCAAGGGCTTCTTGTAACACAGACACCTACTTTAATAATCCCATGCTTCTGTGAATGCTTCCTTGATTCATGAATATCTCCACTGCAAGGTAGCGCCTCATGAAGTTAAGCCTAATTAACTAGCTCAGGGTTCTGACAATCTGGCATATCCTTCTTTGATTGAATTAAATTTGATCGAGGATACATGTTGCATCCCTCTAAATTACTAATTACTATGTGAAAAGATTGTTCTTATCACACTTTTGTGCTGGTTTGGCTATTTAGATATACCTAAAGTCCATTTCCAGAATCTTAGCCATGTTGTATAGAAATTGTGTGTGATGAAGCCAAAGCAGACAAAGTATAAAAGAACTCAATCTCCACCAATAAGCCAAGGAGTCAACATTCCCTGCCCTCCACGCCACCTGAGAAATGCAGAGGACTAGCTTATTCCAAAGCACACAGTTATTGTGGACTCTCTCCTGAAGACAGCAAGTCCCATTTCTGCTTTTCATTGAAGGCAGGTGTCTCCACCATCAAATTAGCCAAGTTGTTGAACTTCTATGGGCCTTCATTCCCTCTTCTAAGTATTCAACTTGATGATCTCAAAGGTTCCTTACAAATTCTGATTTCAAGATATTATAAAATCCCAAAAACAAAGAAAGAAAGGAGTATTGTTCTCATTCTATTGTCCACCCAGCTGGATTTATCAGATTAAGATTCAGAGTTTATAAATAAG
>PVKS010033920.1:0-21323 GCA_004027875.1 Aplodontia rufa | reverse complement strand
TGCCCAGCATGCACGAAAACATGGGTTCAAACCCCAGCACCACATACACAACCAAGTGTTGGAGCAATAAGGGACACATGAAAAACTAAATAAGATTGATATTCTCTCTCTCTGTTTCTCTCACTGTCCCTCTCTTTAATAAAAAAAAAAAATATATATATATATATATAAACTACAACAGGAAAGATTTGCAAGTAAGGTCCAAATCTGTGGATAAAATCTGCTTCAATCTCTGGCTGACTGCTGCACCACAATTGTATGTGGGAGATCCCAGAGGACCCAGCAGCCAGATATTAAACAAACGGAACCAAAGGGAGACAGTTGGAACTGATGACCAATCAAGGTAACTGCCTACCAAGACAAAAAGCACATTAGAGAAACAACAGAATCCAGAATTTCTGCAGTGTATCTCTCTCTCTCTCTCTCTTTTTTTTTTTTTTTTTTGAGAAAGGGTCAGTTTTTAACATTTGTTTTTTATTGGTGCATGACAGTCTTACATTACTTTTAAAATGCATTTTAGAATTTTTATTTTTTCATCTATTGTTTTGTTTTGTTTTTCTGACAGTTGTGTACATCGCGCTGGGGTTTGAACCCAGGTCCTCACCCATGCCAGACAAGTGCTCTACCATTAAGCCACCGCTCCAGCCCTGCAATGTATCTCTGATTGATATCCAGTGTCCAATCAAAAACCACTACTCATGGGAAAAAGTGACCCATAACACAAGGAACCAGTTGAAATCAACACCAAGATACACAAATGTTGCAATATCAGAAAAGGCTTTAAAGGAGTCGCTATAAATATATTCAAGGATTAAAAGAAAAACAAGTGTAAACGAAGCAGATAGGAACAGAGCTATGGAGATTATAAAGACTGTAGACAAGGTCAAAATGGAAATTCCAAAGCTGTAAAGTACAATAACTGAAAAATTGTACTGAATAGGACTAACAACAGATTGGAAATGACAAAAAGAGTCGCTGAACGTAAGATAGACAAGTAAAGATTATCAAATCTGAACATCAGAGAGGAAAATGATTAAAGAAAAACAGTCCTGAAGGCCTGTGGGATAGTTTCAAACTGTCCTAAATTGTATGAAGGGTATCAACGCACAAATCCAAGCAGTCCAACGAGCACGGAGTAGGATAAATACGCTGCTAAAATCCAAAGGTAAAAGAGAAGAATCTCAAAGCCAGACAGAGAAAAAAAGAATAACTTTTATGTGAATGACAGCTGGCTTCTATGAGGGGAAGAAAGGCCAAAAAGACAGCAGAATGATTTTTAATGTGCTAAAGAAGAGAAACCAAACCAAACCTGACAACCCACAATTCTACATCCAGCAAAGCTATCATTCAGAAACAAGGCAAAATAAAGACACCGTCAGACAAACCAGCACTGAGAGATTCTATCGTCAGCTGAACTGCGCTACACAATGCACTAAAGGAAATGAAATGACACCAGATGAAAATCCTGATCTAGGAAGAGAAGGAATGACAATCACCAAAAATGGTAAAAACGAAGGTATAAAAAACTCTTTCTCTTTTATTTATTTATTTGAAAGATATAACTTTAAAATTATAAGACTACATTTTCAGGGTCATAAAACAGTATGGAAACAATAAAGCAAAGAATGAAAGCAAATGAGCGCGACTGTGCTTCTGAAAACCCTCACAGACATTAAAATGCAGGGGCTGGACCAGTAACACAGCGCCTGCAGCACTCACCTGATACGCATACGGACCCAGGTCCAACCCCAGCGCATACACAACTACGTGTGGAAAAAACAAAGACCAGACGACAAAATTGTTTAAAAATGGGAAAATAAATTGAAAAAGTATTCAATTAACCCAACAGAAAGAAGGAACAAAGGAAAGAAAGTTTAAGATAAAAACGGAAAATAAATAACAAAATGGCAGAAATACAAACATATCAATAATTACATTAAATATAAGTGGACTAAATGCTCCTTTTAAAAGGCAGAAACTATCAGACTAGATATAAAAAGAAATTTAACTATGTGCTAACAAAAGCAGAAACACTGTAAATATAAATACATATATTTTGAGAATAAGAGAATATAAATAAATACATTATAATAAACAGGAAGCATAAGGAGAGTGGAGTGGTTATGTTAATATCACAAATACAATGCAACACACAGATTACTATGAGAATCATTTCAGGATAATAAGGTCAATACAGCACAAGGATATAAATTAAACATGTTTAGTGTTTTCATGCTTAAAAGGGGAAAAAGAAGTAGAATTAAATGTTTCCTCTTCATCAAGCTGAAAAGTATCAGCAAACTGAACTCAGGGGAAAGAAAAGAAACAGCAGAAACCTGAGACAAGGAAACAAGCAACGCTGACAAACAATGAGGTTGTTCTGACACCAGCAGAACTGACAAGCCCACACCAAGCCTGGTTCAGAAAGAGAGCACCAAGCACCGACCCCAACATGAAAGGAGGCAACACTGCAGAGCCTGTCGACACTGAAAGTATACGGAAACATTATGAACAGCTCAGACGAAGCTAACACATTCTTTAAAATATTCAACTTACTCATTGACGTGAATGAAATACCAAAAATGAAGCCCTATGTCTGAACTGAATTGACTATCAAAAACCATCTCACGTAAAAATTCTAGAACCAGAGGTTTTACTGATGAATTTGAAGAAATATTTAAGGGGAAAAATAACTCCAATCTTTTTTTTTTTTTTTTTTTTTTTTTTTTTTTTTTTTAATAAAGAGAGAAGGACAGTGAGAGACAGAGAGAACCAATTTTTTTTGAGTTTTTCACCTGGCTCTTGTTGCTGTGACACTTAGTTGCGTATGTGGTGCTGGGGTTTGAACCCGTGTACTCACACATGCCGGGCAAGCACTGTAACCGCTGAGCCACCGCTGCAGATAACTCCAATCTTAAACAACTTTTTTTTCAGGAAAGAGAAGAGGAGATACTTCCAAAATCATTTCTTGAGGCCAGAAAACTCTGATTCTGAAACCTGACAAAGATATAACCAGAAAACTACCTACAACAGCCATCTTAAATATAGAAGTGAAGGGGCTGGAGCGGTGGCTCAGCAGTTTCGGCGCTTGCCTGGCAAGCACGAGGACCCGGGTTCAAACCCCAGCACCACGTACACAACTAAGTGTTGCAGCAACGGAAGCCATGTGAAAAACTAAATAAAGTTGTTTCTCTCTTTCTCTGTCTCTCTCACTGTCCCTCTCTCTTTAAAAAAAAAAATATATAGAAGTGAAATCCTTCAACTGTCTGTCAGCAAATAACAGAAAAGTGGACAGCTGGAATCGTGGACAGGGAGTGGCTTAGCGAGTGAGGTCTGCACTGCCGCAGCCGGGAGGCGACTCCCCTTACCCCTCCAGAAGGGAGGAAAGAGCACACTGGAACACCTGGCAAACGCTGCCTCCATCCACAAAGTCGTCCACACCGGCATCATCCCGAAGTCTCGTGCCTCCTGCCATGACACTGAGAAACTATCACTTCTATGACACTGCGGCCAGAAAGACAGCCTGAGTCCCATCTTGAAGAAACATTAGTCAAACTGGGAGACATCTGACAAAAGAACCAAACTGTACTTTCTTCACGTTAATGTCACAAAATCCAAAGACTCAGTAACTGTTCCAGATGGGCAGAAACCAAACCAGATTAGTGGAGACAACTCAGCACCACCGATGACATTTGAATGTGCACTGTGGATGACAGACATTAGCATAGTATCAGTGTTACATTTCCCAGTTTTGATTACCGTGCTGTGGTTATGCAAAAATAAATTTCTTATTTTAAGAACAAACACTGAAGTATTTAAATGTGAAGAGATACAATAGCTCCAACTTATTCTCACATAGCTCAGAAAACGTGTGCATATGTGTGAGTGTGTGTGCGTGCACACACATGCCTACGTGTTTAAAGAGAGTGGTGAGCACGAATGGATCTGAACATCAACCACTCAGGAAGCTGGGTAAAAGGTATTCAGGAGGGGCTGGAGAGGTGGCTCAGCAGTAGAACGCTTGCCCGGTAGGCGTGAGGAACTGGGTTTGATTCCCAGCACCACAGACGCAACTAAGTAAAGGAAAACAAAAACAAGATGAAAATATAAAATTAATTCTCTCTTTAAAACAAAAAAGGTATTCAGGAGTTTGTATTATTACTGTTCTTGCAACTTTTCTGCAAATTTTAAAAGTGTGAAGGGGGGCAGAGGGAAAGGAGGAGGGAAGGAAGGAAGACTTGCTGGCTCTGTCTGTCACTCTGAATGTGCACACTGCTTTTTCTCTATAGTAGAAAAAAGCCCTGGGTAGGTAATCCACCCGCCACTCTATCTGGAATTTGCAGACAAGCAGGCAGGAGGAAGAACAAAACAAAACAGAGTAATTGGAGCAGGTGAAGTAGAAACCAGCCCCATAACACAAAAAAGGAAAAGGCTGTGTCTTCCAACTCAGAAGGCGCATATTTCTGATCTCACTGTCAGCAAAGTTGTGCACAGTGACAGCCACAATAAACGGTGACATGAAGCGTCCGTTTCCAGGGTAACGGGCAACTAAAAGAGTTCCCAGTATGTCCTTCCACTCCCCTTCTGCCACACCCACATGACCTTATTACTACACAGTATGAAACAAATCAAGCATCATTAAAAGTCAGTGCATTGAGTGACAAGAAATGATTTTCCAGTGGCCCCAGGAACCAGTTGTAGGAAATGATGATCGGCACTTAGTTGCTTGGAACCAACTATTCTTCATAGCACATAGCCACAGAATGCCTGTTAAATAAATGTACAAATAAAAATGAGCTTAAAAATAGGAATGACGACCAAAAACTGAGGAAGCCTTAATGTGAAAACACGCTGTGAGAGAAAAATAGGCTTCTGACAATTAGTTACAATTTCAGAATGCTAATGGCCCCCGCAAGCAAGAGGAATTATAATTGGCCTCCAGTGGCCTGTTTGTCCTGTCTAGATACAATTATAAGATACAGCTCTTCCCGTTTCTAACCAATCCATTCAGCCAACAACTAACATTTATCCAGCACCGACTCCGCGCCTCGCGCTGTGCTGCGTGCTGAGGGTGCAGAGATGCCGTGGCCCTAAGCGTAAGGAGCTCCTTGCCTCCAGGGAGAAACAAACAGAACTCACAGCTCAACCGCTAAGTGACAAGACAGATGTGCACCAACCCTTCTGACCGCCTGAAGGAGAGTCACTGATGCTGCTGAGGGCACCAAGAGACCTCAGGAAGGAGAACGCACGCTGTGCGTGGACCCAGGAACCTACACTCTCGCCCCAACACGTGGGCTGCGCTACGTGGTCGTGTGGCTGGCTGTCTTTGCTCATTCCAACCACTGATGCAGGAGAGTTGTCAGCATCACAATCAACTGATTCCCACGAGATGGAGCAGTCTAATGAAGAGATGTACACTTTGTCCACATGACATGCAGTTTCCTTGGGAGGAAGAAGCCATGCCCCCAGAGCAGTACTGTTCTGAGTGGATGTGCATTTAAATATCTACAGATGTGGCAGTGTTCACAGGACATGGCTGCAAGGAGGGCCCTAAACACAGAGGGCATTGGCCCAGCCCAGTTCACGTCTTTCCTTCTCTATCACCCTGCAAACCGACGGCTCTCCAGATTGCTTAACAGGCACATGCTAGTGCCACAGCCCTGAAGGTCACTCACAAACCGCAAAGCACACATGTGACGACCTTCCTTGAATAATGGAACCCACACTCCACCCACATGGCCATTTCTCAGCTCTGTCTGCACACCACAGCTCCTGGGTGCCCAAGGGGCATCTTCCCTCTGAGGCCCCTTTGCCCCCAGGTTCTGGGGAAGGAACTGGACCAAAGTGCACACAGACCAGACAAAACAACCCACAGCCTGTTCCCACTGGCACTCTGGGGAGGGGAGGAGAAACAGCCACCAGAAACACTGGAAAGACAAAGAGGGGTGCCTGGCATGGGGATTGACAGGGGGATCAAAAGCCATGTTGGTTCTGGCAGCCACATCTGGAAGCTCCACGTTCAAGCCACGATACCAGCAATCCACTGAGAAAGAAAATCTATGAAAAATAATTTGTTCTGCAAGTGATTTGTGGAGAGAGCTTCTGAGAGGCTTGTTATATTTTCCAAATGTTTCAAAGAAGAAAATAAAAAAAGAAGAAGGATATTGCTGACAAGAATGGAGCATTTGGAAACAAAACAAAATAAAAATCATGCAAAAATGCCTTTTTTGCATTATTTTTCATGGTACTATCAGTGTTTAGGGATAAGATATTTGGTTGTCAATTGTAACCTTGGAAACTTGCCTAACCAACTTCCAAATGAAAGAGATTTAGTTGGCAAAGTTCACTGCTCAACTGCCAAATACCCCAACTAAATATTATTATCCAGGTTCATTTTGCAAAATAAATTTAATTTTTTGTACAGAAACTCAAAATTTATAAAAGTACCCTAGAGAATTTGAATTTTAATAATCAATTATTCTTCAGCCTGATTCATCTTATAAACATATGGAAGATGCAAAAAATTAAATTAATTTAAAAATCCAGACCTTGAGAGCGTAGTTGAAGAAAACTTTTACATAAATGAAGAAAAATTGCCAAATGTTCTGATGACATAATATAATATTTTAGTTCCATGGTATATAATATTTTTGTACTTTGGAAAAGAAAATAATCCCTCCACTAACATCATTCTTTTCTTTTAACAAAAAAAGAGAGAGAGAAGGACAGTGAGAGAGAGAGACAGAGGAATCAATTTTTAATGAGTTTTTCACGTGGCTTTCGTTGCTCTGACACTTAGTTGTGTGCGTGGGTGCTGGGGTTTGAACCTGTGTACTTGCGCATGTGGGGTAAGCGCGTAATCGCTGAGTTACTGCTCCAGCCCCAACATCGTGCTTTTCTTAACAAGAAAACTATCTTCTATCTTTTATTGCACTCATAATTAAGGCTTACGGTTTTCAAAATCCTTTCTGTACAGTTTTTTCCTAAAATGCTAAAACAGTCCCAAGCTGTGCCCTTCTGTGCTGCAAATGCAAAGCTCACGCTGGGCCGCAGCATCTGCACAGGCCAGGCTGCTGCTTCTCAGGCTGCAAAAGCTCCACCGGCTCATCAACGGCCAGGTGCAAAACAAGGTGCCAGCAGGCAGAAAGTCATTTAGCAATGGGCACAGACTCTTACACGCCCAAGGATACCATTTCATTAACTCTTAAATACAGAAGACACTGGGTACACATGCCATTCCTGCCGTCACGGACTTTAACTGATATCACACGCTGCCACACTGCTGTGAACACCGGTCCACACCTGCATCCTTCGCAGCGGCTTCCCGTACGCTTGCTTATCTACTTAGTCTTGCCCTACGTTACAAAACAGACACACAGATCTTTTCCCCTAATTGTCTTAAGTGCCACTGAAATCATCTCACACACCACATGAGGTTCCTGCCGCGGAGAAAGAAGCCCCAGGACCCAGGCAGGCCAGAGGGTCTGCTTGTGAGCCTGAGCATCTTGCTCAGCAGAGGACTCAGCCCCACCTCAGCCACCACACCACTGGGGTGTCCAGAATCCTACCTCCTTAAAACACTGAGTGCTCCAAGGACCACTGCCTCCCCAGCGGGCTCAGGGCTGCTCCGCAAGCTCTCTCTATGACCTAGGCTCTGGCCCACAGGACTGGTGCAGGCCAGAATGAACACAAGGGATGCTAAAGGTCCTAAAAATGCCAGCATATGGGACAATTCCAACAGGTGCTGGCAGTCACTCCCCATCAGACTCATGCTCACAGTTTCCGCTCCGCATTCGTCATCACCGTCTGTGGCAGACAATGCCAACAGAACTGGACACACTTTGTTCCAGAAAAATCAAGAGTACTTCCTGCCTGGATTTTCTAACCTGGAGGAGGGAAAAAGGCAAATGCTGACGCATGAGCAGGAGAATGGACGCCAAGGAGGCCTTCCATCTTTCCCCGGGACTCAGTGCTCAGCACTGGTCCACTCAGCCCACGTTGCCGCACGTGTACTTACACATGTACACGCACACGTCTTTGCCCATGACTCAGAACTGCCACCTGTCTCTCCCACTGCAGTGTGTAAACTCAGAGAGCAGGTACCACATCTGATTTGCCATTTGTCCACCAGTACAACTTCAGGACCTGGCAGTAGGTGGCACAAAATTTTTGTTCTATTAGGAACTGTTGAACAAACGGATGGTTTGTTCCTCTCCTCTGCAGACGCTGGAGTGAGACAATGTCACCCTCCTGCTGCTGCTCTGCAAACCCTGGCATGCCGTACCTGAGACAGGACTTACACTTGGTGCAACAGAATGCCCCAGGGAGGTGTTCAAGGAAGAGGAAGGCTCAGGCGACAGAAGATGAGGGCAGAGGAGCTCTTGTCTTTGCCCTTAGCACTGAGTGAGCAGGCACCGGAACCTGGAGGCCTCTGTGACTACAGGAGTGATGCAAGTAGGCAGGTAGAGAGCCACTTTAGGGAAACGAAAGCACACAAAACTGCTGTTTACGGAGGAAGTAATGAAATACACGACCATCACTGTGATGGGATGGCAGGAAAAGAGCAACAGGTCACAGAAACACCCAGAGTCAGACAATCAGCCGACAGCAGGCTATAAGAGGGCAAGCCTGCGAGACTGTGGCCACCCAGACGGTGCGACACGGGTGCTCCTGACCAGCAACAGCAGAAAACAAGTGTTTGAGGAAGATCATTCTGACAGCAGGCTGAGTGAACTGGAGGCGAAGAAAGGCTGGGCACGGAAAGGTCAGGAAGGCAGCTACTGCAACAGCCCAGGTGGGAGCGGTGCAGCCAGGCTGGCTGCCCACGGGAGAAAGGTGATGGCCACAATGTCACCCACACACGGGTGACAGGACATGGGGCAGTGAGGAGAAGAGCAAGTCCAAGAGACTCTGCACTGTCACACTCGGATTAAGGGTCTGGCATGTGTCAGGAGCCGAGAACATGAGAGGACCACAGAGCAGTGACAAATCCACCCTGCATGTGAATTCTCCCTTGGGCCAGGTGGCAGATGAGCCTGGGGAGGGAACCCATGAGAAAAACAAGGCCAAGGATAATACCCTTAGGGGTGCGCCAAGGACCAAGGGTCTAGGGAGACAGGTGCGTGGCAGGCAAGGGGCCAGGGAAGAGGCAGGGCTGGGGACACCCAGGAGTCAGGAGGTGATGCTGCAATGCCACCTGGTTCTGGGCTCTGGCTGTGAACAGGTGCTGTGCAGCCCCTGTTCCATAGTTCACTAGCTGAGTCACCCTTGGCAAGGTACTTGGACTGTCTAAGCCTTAGTTTCTCCATTTGTAAGAGTGGATCCTAGGGGCGGGGGCTGGGGATGTGGCTCAGCTTGCCTAACATGAGTGAGGCCCTGGGTTCAATCTCCAGCCCTGGGCAGGGGTGGAGAAAGAAAAAGAAAAAGCATGGATAATAACACAGATGTTCCTAGAATCTCCGTGGGTTTATGTTCCAATGAGTCCTCTGTTGAGTTGAAAATATCTTAAGTCAAAAGTGCATCCAATACACCTACCCCACCAAGCATGGCAGTCCAGCCTCACCTGCCTGAAATGTGCTCTGAACACTTCTACTAGCCGGAGTTGGGCAAAGTCATCTAATATAAAGAACGTTTTAAAAAAGTGTCGAATATCCGTGTTATTTATTGAACACCACTAAAAGTAAAGACCAGTGCTGAGAGGCAGCTCAGTGGCAAAGCGCTTGCATTGCATTTGCAACACCCTGGGTTCAACCCCCAGTTCCAAAAAAGAAAACCTAAAGGGGCTGCCGCAGTGGCTCAGCGGTTCAAGCACTTGCCTGGCATGCACGAGGACCTGAGTTCAAACCCCAGCACCACATACACAACTAAGGGTCCAAGAAGCAAGAACAACAACAAAAAAGGTGAAAAAATAAATAAAATAGATTCTCTCTTTTAAAAAAAGAAGGGAAAAAAGAAAAACAAAATTGTCTGGGTACACTTTTGCACCACTGTAAAGTTCAAAAACATTAAACTACTGTTCAGCCAAGGACTGCCTATAGCACCTGTTTCACGGGGCTGTTGTGGGGATGAAAGCGCTTAACAGGCAAAAAGAGCTGAGAACAGGGTCTGGGTCACAGGGTGCCCATGTGAATGCTGGTGTGGTTATTACTGAAGCCACTCTCACCAGAAGCCAAGCCCCAGGAGGATCAGGGATGTGTCTGTCACCTTTCCATTCTTCCATCCTGATAGGCATCCAGGAAAAGGTTCTCCAGGGGATGAAGCAGTAGCTCAGTGGTTACGGTACTTGCTGGCATGCACGAAAATGTGGGTGCAAACAACAAATGAGGGAGAAATATATGTGCAAGGCTATGAATGAAACATTTAAAATGAGTGGTTTGAGCTAGCAGGATCCACGTGGCCAGATGAAGCAGTCCAGAGAATGCAGAGCACAAGGCACCCAAAGGAAAGACACTCAGAACCACCGCCACCAAGTGGCAAAGGACAGCTGCCTGCTGTGGGAGGGAGGGTGAGAGCACTTGTGACCCTAGCTGCAACCTCTCCACAAAACTGCAGAATGTGCGCATTCGCAGAATTTAAGTGTAGGTACCTGGGTGCTCACTGCACGACTGCACAGTCCTTTCTCATAGTGATTAAATGCTTCATATTTTAAAAACAAACTATTGAAAAAGAAAAGCACTAGACTTCCCAATGACCAGATTAGTCAAGTCTGCAGCCTGACACCTGTTAATCAGCTTCCAGGAGCATCCTCCGTGACACAAGGGGAGGACGCCTGAGTATGGGCCCAGGAGGAGGCAGGGGTGGGTCCTCTTCAAGGAGCTTGGCTATAGGGAGCACCCTGGGTGTGCGCTCAGGGTCCAGGCCAGCGAGCAGAGAGAGGGAGACTGAGGTATGATCACAATGCAAAGAGAAAACCATCAAGAAAGCCAGAAGATGAGCAGTCAGGGAAACGGGAGCAGAGCGCAACACGAAGACAGCCAACTGGAGGCCAGAGCTCTCCTGCTGAGAAGATGTAGCCCCAGGGCAGAACTTACAGCTGGTCCAGATCCACAGGCTTCAGAGAAATGCCACCAGATGCCAGACTCTGTGCAAGAGGTCAAGAAAACAGGATCCATTCCTCCAGTCAGGGGCTCAGACTCAGAACAGAGTAGGGTACACAGCCAGGAGGGCCTCCACCCATCCAGAGACCACAGGTGAGCCTCAGGAACCAAGTCTACACCAGGAGCTCCCTTACACCCATAGCCCCGCTGCCTGTGCCTCAGTTTCCACACCTCTGGGCGGTAGGAAAACTAAAGGAGACCATCTACCCCAGTCTTGGAGCAGTGCTTGCCACGCAGCCATGGCTCAGGAAACTCACTGCACAAGGCAGCAGCAGCTCTCCTGAGAACGTGGCTCGCCTCACCTGAGCGCCTGGTGTTCCTGCAGGCAAGTTCCTGTGGACCTGGCAGCCCTCCCCCTGTGTGCAAAACAGCCTGCATCTTTGCAGGGAGAACCCTGGGCACTACCCATGTATGCAAGGGTCAGCATCTGCCACGGACGGAGGAAACTGACTGGAGAGGCCAGTGGCACTGGGGAGAGCAGGGAGGAGCAGATCCTGGGCAGGCCGACGGTGGGAAGGGGCAGGCAGCCACAGAGCAGCCGGGCTAAGCCTGTGGGCATGGAGGGCCTCAGGAATGTTCAGCCAGAATGACTTCCTCAAGCTCTGGGTTTAAATAGAGCAGGACTGGAGCGGAGGGTGCTCAGGGTTATGTATGTGTGACAGAAGCAAAGATGACGTGGCTTGGGTCTACCTGCATGCAGAGGAGACAGGGAAGACTCGACGGTGCTCAGACTGCAGCCTGGAATTGAATAAAGCAGATGGTGGTTCCATTCACTGAGATAGGGGATGAAGATTGAAGGCCTCTATTTTCTCAGTGATGTAGCAAGGTCACCTGCTTGGTGGAGAGAGGACGAGGCGAGGGGCCTGATGAAAGTGGCAAAGGTCTGAGAGAGCTGCCAAGGATAATGTGAAAAGCCGCTGATGAGGGACAAGGAAAAGGATCACCAAGCTATGCTGCAGTCCAGCCACGACTGGCAGCCATAAATTTGCAATGGCACCAATCAATACATGATGCGTCTCCCTCCCACCCGGCTCAGCACCCAGCGCAGAGAACGCGGGGAACGGGGCACTGCAGGCAGAGCCAGGGTCACACTGTCAAAGGGGCAAAAAAACCAAGGTGAAGGCAGGGAGGGGCCTGAGCGGGTTGGAGAGAGAGGAAGAACAGGACGGAAACGCAGGCAAGGGCGGGTTGTGCAGCCAGGGGTCTCCAAAAGGTAGAAAGCCAGGACAGTAGGAGAGAGGACAGGAGGGTAGGGGCGGCCAGAGCGGAAGGCCAGCAGCTCTGGAGACGCAGGCAGCCACAGGCTGAAGCACCCAGGGATGACAGTGGGCAACAACTAGTGCATGCTAGGTCCTGGAACCAAAGCCACTCTTCCCGCCCCTGCCCTTCCAGAATGGAACATGAGTCAACGACAGATGACACAGGCCAAGAAACAGCAAAACCCCTAACCCTAAGAAAAGCCAACAGAATAAAACTGCATCCTTAAGCCATTCACTCTATCGACGACACACACATACAAACAACAACAACAGCTGAAAAGCCCTGAGCACTCAACAAGACTGACAAGATGGCGCTCGTGAAGGACGGGAAATGCCTGCACCCGCAGACGCGCTCTCCAGGAGGAGAATCCGTCCTGCTCCTCTCCTTGTCCCCAGGCACAAAGCGCAGAGCTGGCCTCGTAATGGGCACTCAGAACCTGTCAGCGTAAGTGACTGAATGGAAGGAGCTGCAGCACATTCTGATTAGGCCATGTGGGAAATAGCGCAGCACCTAGGGAGGAGATGCAGAGGTAACCGTGTTAGGAGAGTGGAGAAGGGCGACTTCGCCCGCCTGGAAACTCCATTTCAGCCTGTCACGCTGCGCAGCGGTTAAAAACGAGCGTCTGCTCTTCTAAAAACCTGGATCAGAAGGAAATGCAAGTCAACATTTGAGAATTTCTTAAAAGTAATGATAATGAAAACATGCCATACCATTAAAAATTAAATACATTTACCCTTTGCAGAAAGTCATCTCTGAAAGACACCTGCAGAAGGTTACAAGGCTGTCCCTCGCAGCAGCTTTAAAGCAGCAAAAGACTAGAAACTGCCCCAGCCTGTGGAAAAGGAAGCTCCACCCCATGATTAGGACACTGCATGGAAAAGGGAGTGAAGAAGAGACCCCTAGATGCCCCAGAACCAGGCCCAGGGCGCAGCGGGGAGGGCAGCAGCAGGGGTGCAGCACGGTGCATCTGAGCAAGGACAGGAGTGGGGAACCAGGCCACAACCCGAGAGCCGCAAGGTAAAAACAATCCAGAACTGGAAAGAAAGGGTCTACAAGGAGGGAGAGAACAGGCAGCCGGTCAGGAATGGAAATCAGACCTGCGCAGGTATTTTGTTTTGACTTTAGAGCTAAGTAAGCATTTTAAACAATCATAAATCAAAGTGTAAAAGCTGAAGCTATTCTAAAAAATAAACCAATAAGGGCTGGAGAGGTGGCTCAGTTGTGGAGTGCCTGCCTGGCATACGTGAGGATCAGGCTGGATCCCCAGCACCACACGCACAGCCAAGTGGAGGAAAAACCAAGCCAGATGAAAAATAAAGTTGATTTAAAAACAAATAAATAGAAGGGCTGGAGCGGTGGCTCGGCAGTTACAGCATTTTCCTGGCATGCACAAGAATGCAGGTTTGAACCTCAGCACCATGGACACAAAAAAGTGTTGGAGCAATGAGGGTCAAGTGAAAAACTAAATAAAATTGATACTCTCTTTCTCTCTCTTTCTCTCTCTCTCTCTCTCACTGTCCCTCTCTCTCTTTAAAAAAAAATTAAAGAGAATTGCATCTAGTTCTAGCTCCTCAGGAGGCTAAGGCCGAGAACTCAAAGCCAGCCTGCACTAAACAGTTATCTTAAAACACACACACATGCATGCACACACACACACAAACGAGCACAACTGCATAACAAGCTGGTGGCTTCACCCAAGGGAAGGCTAATGCAAGTTGCTTTAAAACACAGCAACACCAACGTGACTATGTGTGCCCAGTGGGTGTGGCCTAGAGGCAAAAGAAGGCAAAGGAGATTTAAACTATGTTCAGCAACCCTACCACGTTGCGCTAGGGTTTTACTTTTAATGCACACACATGTTATTGTCATTAAGAAGTAAGATTTAGGAGCTGGAGCAGAGGCTCAGCAGTTGGAGCGCTTGCCTGGCATGCGCAAGGACCTGGGTTCAAACCCCGGCACCACGTACACAACTAAGTGAGGGAGAAACAAAGGCCAGATGAAAACTAAATAAAATTGATTCTCTCTCTCTTTCTTACTCTCTCTCTCTCTTTCTCTTTAAAAAAAAAAAACAAGATTTATATTGTAAGGTAAAAAGATACAAATAAAACCAAAGAAGTTAAATAAAAGTACTATAATCCTAAATTTGCTTTGGAAATATCAACATAAATTCATGAGGGATTTCATATAAAAAAGAAATTGTTCTGTCACTGGAAGCAAAGATCAACCTTGCAGCTATGAATACCTGCAGGACCTGTGCCCTGGTCTCCTGTTATCACTTCCTCTGTAAAAGAATCTGGGCATCTTGGAGAAAGCGCAAATTCCGCGCACAGGTGCACTCTCATCCTAAGCCATGGCAGGAAGATTCTGGAGCCAACTCAACAGCCCCACCAGTCAAAGCTGTACAATTTGATCATCAAAAAGAACACAGTCCACAATGGATCAAAAGATATCTAATAGGTTAAAATTCAGGGGATCATAATACTAAAAACAAACAAGTCTGAAATCTAACTGGTAACGTCTGTAGATTATTAGGACACCAACTAATTATTCTGGAAGCAGTAAATAACAGGAAAAATGAAGCACTTATTCTGCCTTTTTCTATACAGATTCTCAGGGTTCGCCAGATGGGTGATAGACCAATGCCAGCCATTAAACCAAGAAGGATGGAAGTGGAGCCTGAGAAGCGTACCCCCCACGCAGCACTGGTCCAGCACTGGTCCAGCACTGGCCTTCTACGGGGGCTGTGGATGGAGGGGAGATTCGCGTGCAAGGACCAGGCTGACACAGTGACGCAGGGCAGGAGCTATCTGACACAGCAGGAGAAAAATGCCCATCTCTAGGTATTCTCTCCAAAACAGAACACCTGCGTCTGACCAGACTTAACTATCAGCTTACAGAAAACACTGGGAATAAGAGAACAGTTGAATGCTAGAAAAAGTGAGAAATTCTACAGAACTCATGGCCTGGCTTCCTCAACAAACGAATGACAAAGGGGTGGGGACAACTAGAACTCAGGGACCTATCAACCAGATTCAGTGCGGGGGCTTTATTTGTATTCCGATTTGAACAAACCATTTGCAGAAGCCACATTTCCGAGAAAACCGTGGCAGTCTGACTAAGGACTAGACAGGAGATGATACTAAATGACTGCTAATGACTTTAAATCATAATAATGGTATTGACATTTTGTTTTTTTAAAAGAGTACTCCTTAGCTACACAAAAGTATCTGTACTTGAAATGATAGGATATCCGGAAATTGCTTTTATCTGGGAAGAGAAATGAAAAATGACTGGTCAAATGTCAATGATGGCTGAAGCAATGAAGGGCACATGACATTCATTCTAATATTCTCTCCACCACAATGCAGGCTTGGAAATTTCCATAATAAAAAGTTAAAGGAAGGAGGAAGTCTCCCGTCCACCGGAAGAGCGCTGCCTACCTTCCTGCTTGATGAGAGGAACTGAGCACAAACAGACCTTTTGTTCTTGTATCAACTCTAAGGGGAGCTAGCCTCTGAATTATGAATATCAGCTAAAACAAGACTAAAGAGATTTGCTAAGAGGATCTCAAGGTGACAATGTCCAAGCATGACTGCCTGCACCTGTAAGGTCCCTCACTACAATAGGCATGAGACAGGCAGAAAACACCTCTGGAAAATACGGTCTGTTTCCTTGTAGAAAAATGCCAACAGGAGGGATTTGTTCTATCAGCTCGGTCCGCACCATGAGCTCTATAGCAATGGAAACCAGAGAAAGGATTACATTAAGGTTAAGTCAAGCATTTTCTATAGTATATACTGATAGTTTTAGCTTTTCTTACTAAAATACTTCATGAAGCAAATTAGACAAATGCAGTTTAAAAATCATTTCCCGTTTAGAGTATTCATGCTACAGACGGGCTTAAAACGCTAATAAGCTATGCAGCAATATAGAAACATCAAAAGAGAGAGGATGACAACTCTATTGTAACAAGCTGCACATAAATCGAGGAAGGAGCCGGTCTGCATGCTGGGCCATCACAGCCAGCGGCTTCTGTGCCAGGCCTACGGGTTGTGCTTATTTAAATTCTAGCCAGAATGTATACATTATAAATAATTCTTTCATAAATGCACTCCCCCACAATCCACGCATCCCAATTATTTCTAAGGCAAAGCATTAAACAAAAGAGCAGCTCTAGCTCCAATAGACCACATTAAACTTAACACAAATATATAACTGCAGCAGCACTGTAAGGGTGATTCATTTACAAAGGGAATCCATTTAAAGACGCAAAACATCCACTCGGGTCTTTTTTAAAAGTGCTGTATCATATTCATATGAATATTTTAAACTAATATGGGAACTGTATGGAAGGCTTATTTTTCTATTTTCAGTTTAAAATGATCAAAATTCTAACACCTAAGATTCTGGAACTTTCTGAGGCAGCTCGCCATTCATCACGAGTGCAGGCTGCAGCAGCTGTCAGTGCAGGCCACCAAGCCTCCTTCATCTTGCACATCTCCACTAAGTGGGGAGGGGGGCGCAGACAAGGCCACGGTATCTGCCGCACGGCAACGCGTTTTTCTTCCAGAATAGTAATCATGGGGAGGCAGAAAGAGAAAGGAAAATCAAGATTAGACCATGGAGATCACAGGTGAGAAAAACTAATGACGGATTGTTCTAATCCAAAGGCCCTCTTTTGATTGGGTATTTCTCAGCAACCAATAGTCTGGTAAAACTTGAGAAATACAAAAAGACCTAACTGCCTGGGCAAATGGCAGCCCTAATCATTAGTCATCCTGATCTTCTAAAAATAAGGACGATTCGAGATATTTTCAAATAAGACACCCTTTCTTCATGACAAAACCCATTCATGGTCAGACACCGCTTAAATCTGATTGATTAATAAACAGACTTTTAATTTAGTTACCACTTGTTACACATCACTTCTTACAAACATGCAAGTAAAAAATAAAGTTGCACGGTACTTATACCAACCTGAATCTTCTAAGAATCAAACTATGATTTCTACTACCGTTGGGAAGTCTTCTTCATTGGCACTGAAGTCCTGGAAGGAATCAGGGAGTCTTCTGACAGTGATCTTACCCTGGAGACGTAACACTGAAGTTCCAGGCACTGTGCTAAGACCAGGAGCGCAGTCTTGGAGCAGAGTAAAGTCAGCAACCACCATGCGGACAAAGACTCCTGAGGCCCTGACAGTCACTCTAACAGGGCCCACAGCTTCCCGTCTGGCTTTCAAGCTGTCCACTTAAGATGAGGGAAAAACCTTCTCCTTTGCTGACTGATTCTGCAAAACTCAACAGACTTGGAAGAAAAGCCCAAGATGGAGGGAGCAGGGCCACCTCCGGGCAGGGTTGGTGTTGACAGTTACCTGGAGGAAGGGAAAACTACCTCAGGCTACAGGGCCTCAGCAACACACAGGAGAGCAGTGACTGAGCCCACAGGAGGAGCCCCTCCAGACGGCGGACAGCAGAGGAGGCCCCAGTGTCAGGGAGAACGCAAAACTGCAGGACCAAGCGCCCATGTCCACAGCACGGTCTGCTGACGGCCCACTGGGAGAAACTGCTGTGCAAGTCAGCCCCCACGGGAGGCCAGACGGGGCGCCCTGAAGTGAGGGACTCCGGAAAGAATGAATCCACACGTCCAGGAGGCCAGCATCCTCATCCACCTCTCTAAGCCTCCCCAGGTCCGGTCCCTGATGGGGCGCCACTTGCCACAACCTGCATGGCTGAACTCGGGTGCTGGCAACGGGGGACTGTGGGGACTGTGGGGACTGGATAAAAAGACTTGGACAAAAAATAAATAAATAAAATTAAAAAAAAAAAGACCTGGACACACAGACCTAGAAAAAGCTGGGCCCGGGTTGGGGGACTGTGGGGACTGGATAAAAAGACCTGGACACACAGACCTAGAAAAAGCTGGGCCTGGGGAGCGGGGGACTGTTCCCTGATGGAGGAGCAGTGACCCAGAGTCAGCACAGCACGTTCATTTTATAGGATTTTATCATGAGAAAGTGAACTAGGAGGAAGTTTCTAAAAAGCAGATGGGCTTGGAAGGGCACAGCACCTGCAGCATTTCTGTGATTAAGCTGATTATTCTCACAACTTGTCTTTCCCTAGCAACTGGTGTCTGGACTTAAAGTCAAGGACTAAATATTCTGTGCCTTGAACAAGAATGACCCCAGGCAGGGCCATGCCACCACCAAGGGTAGCCGCTGGTTATGGTCTAAGCCACAGTTGCCTGCACCCTGGACCACCCGAACACAGGAAATTGAAAATAAATACTCTTTTAGACATTCAAAACTGAAAAAAATCCATCCCCAGCAGATCTGAACTACAAGATATGATAAAGGAATACATTCTTCAGGCAGGAAGAAAATGACATCAGACAGAACTCTAGATCTACATAAAGGAACAAAGAGTTGGGCTGAGTGGCACACACCTGTCATCCCAGCACCCCAGGAGGCTAAGCCAGGAGAACGGCAAGTTCAAGGCCAGCCTGGGCAACTTAGTGAGACTCGGCCTGGAAAGAAAAAATGTAAAAGGGACTGGGGACGTAGCTCAGTGGTAGAGCACCCCTAGGCTGAATCCCTGGTCCCAGAATAAAGAAATGCAAAAAGTACCAGAATGAAAAATATATAAATCTTTATCATTTATAGCTCCCTAGGAAATAATCAAGTAAAATAATAACAATTTACTGTGGATTTGAAACATATACATAAGTAAATGGACGATAAAAAGAACAGGAAGGCCAGGAGACAGGACATGAAAGCACAATGCTACAGGCACCACACTGCCACCTGCTATGGACATAGAGTGTGGACTGGCCCAGGAAGGCAGACCACGACCAGTTCAACACACAGACTGCAAACACCGCGGTGAGCACGCGCCTGTCCTGCCAGTAGCAGGGAAGGCTGGGGAAGGAAGGCAGCAGACCCAAACCCAGCCCTGGCGACTGAGCAAGGCTTTGTCTCAAAAATGAATACAAGGGGCTGCCGCTGTGGCTCAGCAATTACAGCACTTGCCTGGCATGCACGAGGATGGGGGTTCAAACCCCAGCACCACATGTACCGTGAAGTGTTGGAGCAACAAAGGTCACATGAAAAACTGAATGAAATTGATTCTCTCTTTCTCTCTCTCTCTCTCACTGTCCCTCTCTCTTTAAAAAAAAAAAAGATGAATATGAGCAGGGTCAGGGGTATAGCCCAGAGGTACAGTGCCCTGGTTAAATCCCCAGTATGCGTACACGTATGTATGAATCAGTTAATAAATTGAAAAAACACTAAGACAACCACTAAAATAACAAAACGATGAAGCGTAGCTATTAAGCCATTAAAAAAGGCAAATGAAATTTTTAAAATATTCCGTTATTCCAAGAGAAGGTAAAGAACAAAATGAGAAAAAAACGTGTCACAAATGGAAAACAGCAACATCGCAGCTTTCACCCTAACTACATCAACAACCCGTCAAATGCACGCGCCCTCAATGTTCCAACTAAAAGACAAAGGCTACTAACTGAAGATTTCTCTAAAAAAGCAAAAGCCAACAATATTCTGCTTACAGAAACCCCCTTCAAACACAAAGACACAAACGAGCTGAGAATGAGAGGATGAAGAAAGCTACGGAAGCTGAACAGCTGAGAAACAGCTGGAGAAGCCGCGTCAGTAGCAGACAAATCACTGCAAGGGTCCAGGAAAAAATCCACAACTGCGCCACCAAGAGGCTCTCCACAAAGGTGAGAAAGAAAAGGAGCCTTTTCAAACAAGCGATGCCAGAATAAACCAATATTCACAAGAGGAAAAACAAACCTCACAGCACACACAAAATTTAACTCAAATGGATTACAAATTTTATATAAAAGCTAACACGAAACTGACAAATTTATCAGTTTAAAACATAAAACTTCATCAAAATTAAAAACGTCTGTTCCCCTAATCACACCATTAAAAAAATAAAAATGGAGGCTGGAGCGGTGGCTCGGAGGTTGCGGCATTTGCCTGGTGTGCGCAAGTACACGGGTTCAAACCCCAGCACCCATGTGCACAGCTAAGTGTCAGAGTAACGAAGGCCATGTGGAAAAACTCGATAAAAGTCGATTCTCTCTGTCTCTGTCTCTCTCTCTCATGGTCCTTCTCTCTTAAAAATAAATAAATAAATAAATGGCAAGCCATTAACTGGAGAAAATATCTAATAAGCCGGGAGTGGAGGTGCATGCCTATAATCCCCACCAGCTCAAGAGCCTGAGACAGAGGATCGCCAAGTTCAAAGTCAGCCTCAGCAACTTACTAAGGCCCTGAGCAACTCAGTAAGACCCTGTCTCAAAATAAAAAAGAAAAAGGGCCAGGGACGTGGCTCAATGGTAGAGCCTCCCAGGTTAAACTCTAGCACAAAAAACGAAAAAGAAAGAAAATGCCTAATAAAAGACTTGCACACAGACTATATGAATCTTACCCTTTTACAACTCAATAATGAGACAAAGAGCTCAATTTTTCAAAATGCGTTCATAAATAATCACAGCAGCATTAGTCACAGGACAAAAGTTGACAACCACCTAAATTTCTATCAACTGATGAACGGGTAAACAAAATATAACTTGTCCACTCAATGGAATATTATTCAGCAATAAAAAGGAAGGAGTGCTGAAATACACTACAACATGGAAAAACCATGAAAACAGCACACTCAGTGAAACAGTCACAAGAAACTCATTACAGGACAACATTCCTATAAAATGTCCTGAAGAGCCAAATCAATGAGGACAGAAGGTAGATGAGCGGCTGCCCAGGGCCGGAGGACTGAAGATGAATGTTAATGGGAACCTACCTTTTGAGATTACAAATGCTCTAAAATTCACTGTGGTAACGTTGCACAACTCTGAATATATTACAAACCAAAGACTTGTACACTTTAAGGTGGTGAACTGTATGATACATAAACCAAATCTCAATGAATTTGTTATATTTTAAAA
>PVKS010033919.1:0-21322 GCA_004027875.1 Aplodontia rufa | reverse complement strand
GATAATGATACTGGTATAAATTCAGGCGGAGATGTTTATTGGGATTTGTTGCTCTCGGGCCAATTTCACCTGCACCGCCATGATGAGGGCGGGCATGGGAAGCACCAGCTGGCTGGAATGGTAGGCAGGGAAAATGGCGTTGGACCTTTTCCAGGCAGCTGGTTTTGCTGGCTAACTGGAAGTTCATGATGGGGTTGGTCCTTCAGAGATTGGCTGGTGGGTCCATCAATCCTTTGGAGCTTGTCCGCCAGCATCCCAATTGGCTGTTATTTTTGAGGGCAAGTTGCCCTTTGCCCTGCCCCTTAGCCAGCAGGCATGGCTTCAGTGTCTTGGCTGAAGCTACGCCCCCAGCCAGGGGCCATGATGCTGTGAAGTGTGAGCTAGCTGAAGCCCTGCCCCCAGCAGGCCTAACACCCAGTACCAAAGGGGAAAAAACGGCCAAACCATCACAAACTGGAAGCCCCCTGAGACAAGGGCCAGAATTTAATTTGCTCACCACATTATCCCCTAGTAGCAAACATTGCCTGGCAATGCATAGTAGGTGCTGGATAAATATCTGGTCTCCCATCTTTCCCTTCTGTCCCGGATTTACGGGCAGCAATAACAATGTAGGGTTGGGGAGGGCCAACCCAGTGGTAGGGCACTAGTCTAGCTGCTCTAGGTAATGGCACCATCTCGGTTTCCCTAGGGTCATTGTGGTGTATGCTGGGGGTGCTAGGTTTGATTCTCAGCAACAAACTGAAACAAACAAAAACCTGTCTTTAAAATTGAAATCAGATAATTTGTTTTCCTCATAGGCCTGTGTTGAATTTTTATTTTATTCTGACTATAATCTTGGGAGAAGCTGGTGAGAAAGGAAGCAAGAAGCATACAAAGCAGGTTGGCCTTGGACAGGGGGAGCATTTCCTCAGTTGTAGCAAGAGCAAGATATGAGGGCAAGTGCAGGTTAGATTAGGTTGGAAAAGGAAGAAGAGACATTTCTTTTTTATTTTTTATTAAGAAATTTAGTTATTGTACAATCAAAAATGCATATAAAGTAACGATATGATATGCATATATTCTTAAATCAGAATTGTCCCCTAGATCCCTCCCTATTCTCCCTTCCTCCCTCTCTCCCCCCATTTTCCCCCTCCCACCTCGTTCCCAATACATATCTAGATTATGTGTTGCTACACCTTTGCTGGATCTAATACATGAGACAAACTACCTTTCACACAAGCCTGCGTTCAGTTCCAGCCTCCACAAATGAGTGAAAACATTCAATTCTTGGCAGAAGAGCCGGTCTTATTTGATGACTTGGCTTTGCTCAATGAGCTACGTGGCAAGGTCACACTTGGAGAGGGCAGGTGTGGGAAAACATATGAAATAGTTGTCGTGGAAAATGAAAGGTTTCTAAAGTAATACAGTAG
Source organism: Aplodontia rufa (assembly GCA_004027875.1). Classification (NCBI taxonomy): domain Eukaryota; kingdom Metazoa; phylum Chordata; class Mammalia; order Rodentia; family Aplodontiidae; genus Aplodontia; species Aplodontia rufa. The sequence continues at coordinate 19,913 of PVKS010033919.1, read as the reverse complement.
GGTTTCCTGGATTCTGGGCAATGAACCCAAGGCTTTGCAAATGCTAGGCAAGCATTCTTCATTGAGCCACATCTCCAGCCCTCTGGGCAATGTTTGAGGATTCATTGGAGGTCTTAGATCAGGAATTTCCAAGGAAACCAGTGTGTGCTGATGTAGATTCTCTATACTGTTAACATTACTATTTTTCCTTCTACCTCTAGCTTCAAAGAATTTTCTTTTAAGTATAAGGCAAGGATTCTGAGCCTGGAGTTCCATGCATTCACTTCAGGGGGTCCAAGAATCCCCTGAACTCATATGCAAAAATTTGTGAATATGTGCATTTCTAGAGAATGAGTCTTAGCTCTCATTAGATTTTCGAAGATTAAGAACCACTATTGAAATTCTTGTCCTAACAGTTTAGCCCTTCAAGAATGCCCCCAGGTGCCCTCTTCCCCAGCCTAGTGCTTTCATAGTCTCATTAGTTCCCTTACAAAAAGATCCATTTGGTGACTCCTGACTCACCGTTTCATACAGACTTCAAGTCAACCCCAATTTACACCACTGACTGGGCACCTGCCATCTTCAAGTATATACCAGGATGACTATAGGGAGAGAAGACAGTGTCATTGCTTAACAATGAAGCAAACAGTATCACCACAAGTATAGGTGGACATTCCTATCTTTATTTGATCAATCTTTTACCGATTGAAATTGATTTTGTTTCCTAGGCTTGAGTACTCTACATCAAAGATGCATTCGGGCTGGCGATGTGGCTTAGTGGTAGAGTGCTTGCCTGGCATGTGTGATGCTCTGGGTTCCATTTCCAGGATGGGGGAAGGGGGCATTTCAAAAACTCTCTTAAGAGCTGTCACCTATCTACACTTCCATTGGTGACATATGAACTTGCTTATTTTCTCCACAGGTGATGTTATTGAGTGTTTTTAATACTGATTGCCAGCCTAGTAGTTGAAAATGGAATAATTCCCCCCTCCCCCAGGCACCATGCTTACTGGCAAGCACTCTGCTACTGAGCTACATCCTCAACCTTTTCTAGGTTTTTAAATTATTTTTTTAATCATGATTTAACGTAGGGGCACTTTCCTACTGATTACATACCCAATCCTTTTATTATTATTATTTCAAATGTTGGGACAGAGTCTCACTAAGATGCTTAGGGAGTAGCTAAGTTGCTGAGGCTGGCTTTGAACTTGTGTTCTTCCTGCCTCAGCCTCCCAAGTTAATGAGATTACAGGTGTGAACCACCATGCCCAGCCATCCCCAAGCATTTTTAGATTTTTTTTCCAGACAGAGTCTCACTATATTGCTCTGGCTGGCCTCAGACTCCTGGGCCCAAGCCATCCTTCTGCCTTAGTCTCTGTACAAGGGGCGGAGGGAGGGGGATGTCATCACACCTGGTTAGCATTGCTTTCTTAACTGGGCATTTGTTTGAAGTATCTCACCACAGATATTTTTAACCTCAGATCCTTCCACATTCCCCCTGATGTTACGTATGAGTTATTTGTTTCAGTGAATTGGCCAGGGGTATAAGGAGGCTATAAGAGGAGTTCTATAGCCTTCTGATTCTCAAACAGAATCTAGGCCTCTAAAATGTTACAAAATAAGAGTAGGAAGTTTTCACAGCAAAGTCACTGAAAAAAATAGATAAGCCAAAAATATCAAACATGGGAAAGTTATAAAATTGCAGTGATTGCAAAGATGACTACATTCCACATCTATACCCCTTGGTACCTGTTCTTGCATAGTACCCCAAATTCTCAGTTTCCTTCCTCTGGGGTATTCCTGCTCTCCTGTACATGAACCACCAAATACCCTTTGTGGGAAAACTGTGAGTGGAATTCATTGACTAGTCTATTCTTTCATTTCTAAGTGGCCTGATTCTTTTTTCAAAGCCCCTGTCTTGTCCTCCCAGAAAGGCCACTTTAAGGGACTGGTGGGATGGCTCAGCAGTTACAGCCCCTTCCTGCTGTTCGAACCCCAGTACCACATACACAATGAAGTGTCAGAGCAAAGAAAACCAGATGAAAAACTATATAAAATAGATCATCTCTGTTTCATTGCCTTCTAAAAAAAGAAAAGAAAAAAGAAGAAAAAAAGAAAAACAAAGGTCACTTTAGCACTTTGCTTCCACAGAGTTCCCAAAGAGGTACCCCTGGATAATCTTAAACTGCGTGCCAAGAAGCCTTGAATTTTATCTTTAAGTTTCATGTTGTTTTCACATTCTGCTTCTTACAGTATTTATACATGTCTTAAATTTTTTAAAAAAAACATCATTTCTTACTAGAATCTTTAAATGGACATTTTGGAAAGTACCTCCATGTTTGGCATTGCTCCAAAGACATTTTGGTTAGAATCAGATCTGGCTGAGCTTCTCTGTTTAGTTTTTAAAAATGTGTTAGGTACATAAGAAGTTAAAACATATTTGTACATCAGACCTTTCAGTTTCTTCCATTTTGTAAAATTACAAAGCCTGGCATGGTGGTACATGCCTGTAATCCCAGCAACTTGGAAGACTGAGGCAGGAGGATTGTGAGTTCAAAGCCAGCCTCAGCAATTTAGCTAGGCCCTAAGCAACTTAGCAAGACCCTGTCTAATTAAAACTAAGAAATAAAAAGGGCTGGGGATTTGACTCAGAGATTAGAAAAATATTCTATCTTGGGTCAAAAGAAGGTATTGAATTATGTTTTCCAGAAATTTTTCTGTTTTTGGAGTATTCTTCTAACCATAAGAAATGTCATTAGAGGCCAGGCATGGTGGCACAGACCTGTAATCCCAGCAGCTTGGGAAGCTGAAGCAGGAAGATCACAAGTTCAAAGCCAGCATTAGCAATTTAACTAGATCCTGTCTCAAAATAAAATCAAGAAATGAAAGGGGCTTGAGATGCAGCTCAGTGTTAAAACACTCCTGGATTCAGTCCCTGTTCCAAAAAGAAAAGGAAAGGAACAAGAAAATGCCATTAGAGAATGCTACTGTACTTGAAGGCATTTTTCTCGTCTCTCAATTCATCTACCAAATGGCACTCTGTGTTTGGAAAGGGTGGCTCCATGCTCATATCACCTGCAAGGACAGTGTCTCTTCTCCCATCCCGGAAGAAGTTCATAGTTTGCCTTACTTTTTTTCTTTTTTGTGGTTCTAAAGATTGCATACAAGGCCTTCCACATACTAGGCAAGTGCTCTACCACTAAGCTATACCTCCAGATTTTTAAAACATTTTTTATTTTGAGACAGGGTTTCCCTAAATTGCCCATGCTGGCCTTGAACTTGCAATCTTCCTGCATCAGCTTCCCAAATAGCTGGGATTACAGGCATTAGCCACCATGCCCAGCTGGTTTTCCTCCTTTTTATTTTTTTAAACTATTGTTCTGATTTTGTCACCATTCATGAAGTAGGTGATACCATCCTGGAGATACAATACCTATGTGGACTAAGGAAATTGAGGTAGAGGATTTGTCCCAGGAAATATGTGATAAGGTGGGACTAGAAACTTAATCTTCTGATACCCATTATCTTTCTGTGAGGAACTGTGGTGTAGTGGTGGAAATTCTTCTCTAAGGACAGGCCTGGGTTTTACCAATTAGTAGCTGGGAAGCTTGCTATAAGATACTAAGCCTCTGTGCACCTCAGTTTCCTCATCTACAAAATGGATTTTTCAGGGTGGTTGTAAGAACTGAAAGAGATAATATTTGTAAAATGCCTGGTGTATACTGGTTAAAATATAAAGACTCATTAACCTGGGGCTGGAAAGTAGCTTAGTGATTGTGGCCTGGTATGAGAGGCCCCAGTTCCATGCCCAGCACTGCAAGAAAAGGGAGATTTATTAACCTTTCCCTCCATGCTGCAGGGCAAAATTCTTTAGAGAAAAAGATAAGAATTATGAAGATTCCATTGCAGATTTTGTTTGGTGGAGGGCAATTACAAAGCCAGAGATTCTCTGGAACTGGAAGAGCCCTTAGAGATAAATTTGTTTAATTAACTTGCCTTACAAAGGAGAAAACAGGCTCCTGCAAGAGGGTGATGACATGCGTAAAGTTGCAAGGTGACACACAAACCCCAATATCGACACTTGTTCTTAACAAGGAACTTTTGTTTGAAAAAGTGTACTTACAACGAACTGTTTCACTGTAAAAATATGTTGTTCACTAAAGTAGGAATTCTTGTGCTTAAAGCTGCTCTGATAATGGACATAAATCAATTATATTTAAGATGGCACCAAAGTAAAGTAAGACAGGTGGGATCTTTTTAAATTCAAGACCAATTTACATTTTAAAAACACAATGCTGCACAGATAATGAATAAATCCATTAGCATATATAGCCATTAAAATGTAAATCATGTTGCTAATCTCCCTCAGACTGAAAAAAAAATAAATGAACTATCAAAATATTTTGGGGGCATGTCAGATGCTATTTCACTTAAATCACTTCTTCTAGACTGTTCCCCAACTCAAAATTACTTCAGTCTCTCTACTACAAGAACAAAAATAAGATTAATACATAGATAAGTGCTTGTCTTCCTAACAGTACAAAAGAAACATTTGTTCTCCTAGATAACTCTTGAGTAAACTCCTGTCAAAACAATTAGTGTTATTTTTCTATTATCCTCCTATTTGAGAGTAAATAACCATTTCATGAATATATTAATTATCTAGTAGATAACGAGGGCTCCACTTCTGCAGAAGCAATGATAAATCACCAACTGCATACCAAAACACAAGGAAGGGTCCTAAGGTGGATCACAGTGTGCCCACTTTTCACCTAGCCAGACTGAAATCACTCCAACTTTTGATAGATGTAACCATGAATCAGCCTTCATGTGTTTACCGTGGCTGCTGTTGGACCATCTTGAGCTAACGAAGTGTTCAATAGTTTTATTGCCCACAAAGCTCTTTTTATTTCCATACAGTTTAGAAAACACATTTTTGAAGTGTGTGTAATGGTCATTTTGAAGAATTAGGAAAGTGAGGCTAAACCTTGAATATGCTGCTCTCACTTAGACGAATCTGGTTTTCTTTCTAAGTGCTGGGCAGTTATTTTCTGTCTAAAATCACTTTTTAAAATAAACGATTGCATTTAATTTCAGTGCACTCTACCTTCTGCAATCGTGCACAACTTTTGGTAGCTTTGAATGTGTCTTTTGAAATCTACAGCCGAGAATTCTTCACCATCCGCAGTGGTTAAATGCTGCTTCGCTGAAAGGGAACACATTTTGAGGGGTGGGAGTGGGGGGTGGGGAGAAAACCAGAGAAGTGCTTTCTCTTCCTATTTCGAAGGGGCAAGATGTATTTTTCCATATTAAATATTTTGAAAACCTTGAATACAGCATTGTGCCGGATAATTAAAATGTAAATTTCAGTATCTATGCTTGCTTTGTGATTTTTTTAATACATTTAAGTTAGTTGTCTTTTCAAACATGTGGTCAGCTGTTGTATTCACATATGGTCAAATGATCAAAGTCTGAACTCCTCTCTAATTGTCCCCCCGCTGCTCGTCTGCTCTGTCCGTGATCAAGGTCTCAGCAGGTGACGGGAACCGGCTGTAAGGAGAATGAGGCACCGCGAGGCCCAAGCTCAAAGAAATAAAGACTTCCAGTACATCACCCTGACAGTAAAGAGCGGAGGAAAAGTGACGTCTGCCTAGGAGTGCTTATATATTTTTTTGTTCGCCAATCTGCATACATTTTTCCCTAGCTAAATGCAAATGGAGCCCCGGCCAGCTCGCAGAGATGGAGCCCCCCACTTCAGCGCCGCTGCCGAGGGGCTGCATTTGTTTACTTGCCTCGGGAAGAAGCTGCTAAGTCCCACAGTTTATAGTATTTCGCATGTTTGTGGAAATCATTGCAATTCTTTTCACTTCTGCTTGTCATTGTTTGCCCAGAGTTCACTTTGCCAGATGGCGCTTTATTGTCACTAGTGGTTACACCTCGCTATTGGATCAGTTCAAGACCAAATGGTGTGAAGAGCTTTCATACTTAGAGGATTTAGTCAAACATTCATTCTCTGCTATTCAGGCCGCTGGAGCACTGATTCATGAAGGAGGCGGCTGACCTAGGAACACAGGGAGGAGAAAAGGGCCCAGGTCTTTTTTCACCCTAAATTATTAATTTGCCTGCTATTTACAATCCAAATTGGGAGGGGAATTATAATTAAGCAGGACTGTCTTATACAAACATAAACAAGGTGCTAGGGAAGGGAAGGGGTCCCACTGCAGAACCGAATAAATACTGCATGGTGGGGCTACTGCTGGAGCTTGGTGGGGGGTGGGGGTGGGTGTGTTCCCAGTTCACAGAAAATCACAACCCATTCTTTCCCCCCAAGTCCTGATTGCTAATAATCTCTGCAGTCTCTTCAATGAGACAGTTTGATTCACAAATGCCACGATATCATCATGAGATTTTTTTTGGAAACATATTTTTCTGCTGAAGCTGCCAGATGTGAAACGTTTTCAAAAGTGAACCTTTCGAATATGCACACATTTTTGAAGTTGCGGGGGTGGGGGTTGGGGGGGAATCTCTGAAATCTAAGAGATCGCATTCATCTTGTATAATTTATAATGGAGGTTTGAGGAGTCTGGACAAATTCCTGGCGGGTGCACTTTTCTGCTTTAGAAATTGAGTAATTTGAGGACAGACCTGAGATAAGCAGCTTCACACTATTTATGTGGAAGTTTTTTCTTTAAATTATCAGTATGGTGCATGCCTTTTTGAAGGAAATCAATGAATGAATCTCCTGGCTGCTACCCCAAGCCCTGGAACCTATCTCCCTTTCTTCACCAAATCTGTTTAAGTGACTGCAAAGCTGGGGCCCTGAAACGACAGAGGCAGCAGGGAAAGGGTTAAGCAAACAATGACTCAATTGCTCTGCTTAATTTTGTTTCTTATTAAATATGAAGCCCTCTACTTGTCGCCCTAGTTTTCTTTTTCCTTGGGATGGGAGTATAGCTTTACCTAACTATTCAAAGTGGTGTTGAAAGGACAAAGAAAAGCACCGATGTGAAGAGGGAGGTTCTTTGGTAGAGGCAGGTGCTAAGGGATTTGGAGGTTATTATAGAAAAAATCCTTGAAGCCCTGGGTGCAATGCCTTGCTGTAGTAAGAAAGGCAAACAGGATAATGGATTGTATCAACAGAGGGAGAGAACCCAAATCAAAAGACGTGATCTTGTTACTGTATGGCCTGATATTGTCCCTCTACAAAGAGCTGGTTGGCGCTAATCAAACACTGCACTGCCGGTCTAATCACCTTGTCCTCACAAGCCTATTGTTGTCCTGGGCAAGGCCCAGTTCACAGAGCAGCCAGGATGATACCCGTTTTTCCAATGAAGGAAATGGAACAAGAAGTGTAGGGTTTTCCCCATCATACAGGTTTTTAAAAATTTTTTGCATGGAGGTGCAATGCAAAATTAGGTAAGAATAGCATCCCAGGGCCTGACCTAAACCCGGGGAAGCCCCAGCAGTGGGGATTGCAGCTCTGCTTGGGAAGTAAGCACAGCTGGCAGGAACAAAGCACCGACTGGGGGTCCTCTGGTTTTTCCACACAACATTTCTGGACTTCGGCTCTTTGCTATGCTAAGTGGGCTTCGGAGTAATTGGACCTGCCCTAATGGAGGGGAGGGGACAGAGAAAGCTGGAAGGGCCGAGTGAGAAAACAGGAACTGTGGAGCTAAGGAGGATTCTGGTGGGGGTGGGGTGGAGGCTGAAGGCTAGGAACTTTGCTTTGGAGCAGCTTCTGGAAGCAAAACAATGATGGAGGCAGGGAGAGTTTGTTTTAATGTTAAGCCAGATGTCTTTGCATTTTCCTTTTGCAAGTGGCAGAAAACTGGATAAATAGCAAGTGTCAGGAGTTAGGAGGAAGCCTTCTTGGACTTTGTCAAGTCACTTCTTGGGGGTTCAGTTTCCTTATCTGAAAAACTGAAAAGGGGGACAGTGTTCAATTTGAAATCTAAGTTCCCTTCCAGCTCTAACATTGGGAACCCACGTCCTCAGGTTGTCTTGATTTCCTTGTTTAGGAAGGGACAGTGTCTCCTGGGATAAACAGACCCAGCTATTTTTTTTAAGAGAGAAGGACAGTGAGAGAGAGAGAGAGACAGAGAGAGACAGAGAGAGAGAATCAATTTTTATTGAGTTTTCCACATGGCCCCTGTTGCTCTGACACCCAGCAGTGTACGTGGGCGCTGGGGCTTGAACCCACGTACTTGCGTATGCCAGGCAAGCACGGAAACCGCCGAGCCACCGCTCCAGCTCACACCCAGCTATTTTGAGGCACCAAGTGAGTCAAATCAGTTCAGGTACAGAATTAGGTGAAAGTATTTGTGATGTCTTACACTGTACTAGGGACCTCCTTTTGGCTGGCAGATCTGTGCACAGTAGCTAGCTGAAAATACTTTCTTCCTCAGCCAAAATTGAAGAAGGGTGAAATGGTTGGAGTTTCAGAGCTACTGGAGGTTTACAGGTGTTTTAGAGGCTGTCTCCCACTGTTCCTGCCTCCTTGCAAGTTTCAGAAATTCCTGTCTGTTGGGTTCATATGGCGGAGACCAATCAAATGCTTTCATCAGCTCACCATTGCGTGTTGAGTGATATATTGCCACCAGTTAAAATGTGACCTTCTCAATGACCCTCTTGCAAACATTAATTGTGCAGAACATCTTTCTCCTCCAACAGAGTATCTTCTTGAAAAGGCCACTCCTTTACTTAAGGGCAGAGTTAGTCCAACTCATCGAAATTGGTGACAAAGCTTATCTTGTAATACTTGGTCCAAGGATTCCTGGAGAAAAGAATCCCATAGGCCTAACAGAAGGGTCAGGAAGAGATTATTTTCCTCAGTGACTTTGCAACCGATTACTAACAGATTACTAAAAAGGACCTTTTGAACTTCTATGAGATACTTATTTACCATAACAAAACACAGCCTTAATCATCAGAGAATAGAAAGATGTATAACTAAGGCTTTACCTTAGCTTTGATGGATTTTGCAAAAAACTTTGATTTGACCATGGAAAAGACATGGCACATTTTAAAGTGTGGAGAAAATACTAAAACAGCATAAGCAATGATGCCCATCTGATGCTCAGACTGACTGATGGATAATGGAAGATTCCTTTTTATTTAAGAAGAAAAAAACACATAAATAAGCATTTCTTGCTGGAGCAATGGCTCAGTAGTAGAGCACTTGCCTGGCATGTGTAAGGAGCCAGCACCACATACACAACTATGTGTTGGAGGAAAAAAAAACAAATGAAAATCTAATAAAGTAGATTCTTTCTTTCTCTATGTCCCTCACTCTCCCTCTCTCTTTTTTTTAATTTGTTAAATATGAATTTACAATTAGGAGGGAATCATTATCAAACAATCAAGAACAAATGTATATTCACAGAGCAAGCCAAATCTCCCTCTCTTAAAATAAAAAAACAAACAAACAAGCATTTCTCCATGGAGCCAAATATATGCCGTGTGTGTGTGTGTGTGTGTGTGTGTGTGTGTGTGTGTGTGTGTGTTTAAACTGGGGATTGAACCCAGGGCTGTTTTACCACTGAACTATTTCCACAGTCTTATTTATTTATTTATTTATTTATTTATTTTTGAGACAGGGTCTCACTAAATTGCTGAGGGTCTCTCTAAGTTGCTGAGGCTGGCCTTGAACTTGTGATCTTCCTGCTTCAGCCTCCCATGTCACTGGAATTACAGGTCTATGCTACTGTGCCTGGCAACAATTTGTTTTTAATGATAGAATAGAAGCTGTAAAGCAGGAGAACAATGGGAATTGTCTTTAAAATTCATTAAACCAGTACTGGGGACTTGGCTCAACAGTAGAGTGCTTACCTGGCATGAGCAAGGACTGGGGTTTATTCCCCAGAACCATATACACAACTAAATGGAAGAAGAACAAGAACCAGTTTGAAAAAAAGAATAAAAATGAATTCTCTCTATCTTTTTCCATTTACCTTTAAAAAATCACTAAACCAACCCAGGTAACTAGGATGATATTATTTCTACTTTATTTGGTCCACTTCACTTAGCATTTTAGTAATTTTTTTAAAAGAAAAGGGCCTTAAGTTGATCTGGAAATTTCAAGACCATGCCTGCTGCACCCATGCTAGTTTTGTTTGTATATTCCAACACAGCCAACACAGGAAGGTGATTTTTTTATTAACTTTTTATTCCTGGGCTGATAAGATAAACATGTTTATTTTGGGGAGATCATTTCATCTTCTGTCTTGTTTATGGGGAGGAAAAAGCACCAAATATGGAGTCAGAGGATTTGGGGTTGAGTCTCACCTTCACCCCTTTTGTAGCTGTGTGATGTTGGGCAAGTCAGAACTTCCTCTGGTAAATGATATCCAACTGTTTTCAGAATCTGTGAAAAAGGTCATCTTGATAATCGTGTCAGCAATCAGATACACACTTCTAGGGACAGGGCACAAGACTTCCTTCTCTGTTCCACCTTTGCTTTTCCAAGTCTGAGGAGGAAGGCCTGGAACTAACCCTGTAGGGGAGATCGTCTGGAGGGCGGGGTTTTCCCTCATGTCAAGAGGCCCAGAAAAGTTGTGGCTTTCTTAATGTCTCACAGCTGCTGAATTACCAAGCAAAGACAGAAGCCCAAGTATTCCAACTCTTCATAGATCGTTTCCCCTATGGTCCCTGCTTCTAACCAAACTGGGTCTTCACACAGAGAACTTTAAGTGAGAAATAAGCCTTATTTTGAACTGTATTTGCTGAAGAATCCTTTGATTCTTTCATTCTTCTATGAAACTTAGTGTTTAATATATAATCTTGACCTGGAAGTTTTGCACATTAATCTGGGTTAGAGAGATGGAGAATAAAGTTCCCCTGGCAACAATTAGCCTCCCCCTTTGAGGAAGTGCTTTCCGATAATGCCCTTCCTTAACCAGTTCCTTAACACAGAAGCTTGGATACAAGACCCTTGGAAACCTGGCCCTCTCCTAGTCTGGCAATGATATGAACACTTTGGTCTTTTCCATTCTGTTGCCCCTCTTCCATGTTTACTTTATGGACCATTCCCCATCTCTGCCCAGCCTCAGCCAGACCTGGGTTTTGGTGACAATTTTATCCTATTCCAGAGGAAATTATTGGTAAGTCCCCTCCTTGACAACATGGGAAACTAGAATAGGACTATGAAGAGAGTATCAAGGCATTCTTTCACATTTTCATGATGGTGGACAAGAAAACACCATACCTGGGTGTACCTTTCTGGGTACCAGTTTCATCTCCACTTCTGCAGAGAGACTGACACTTAGGACAGTAGTGCGGGCTGATATAATGGGGAAAGGGATTCCAATTTCTTCCCTCAGAGATGACTTGGTTTCTTGTCTGGCTTTAGGCATGGATGGAAGGACTGAGAGGGATGCTGCACCTCCTCGGTTGAGTGTCCCCCAAAGGCAAACTTACCTCATAACACCTACAAGCTGCTTTAGCTCTGAAGTATTTTAAGTATGAATTCCATTTTCATCTATTCCCTCTTATTATCCCATCTCACAAATTTGGGGGAAAAATAGTGATTCACACTAGATTCTTTCAACTTGGTACACTGCTTATTTGGGGTGAAATAGGCACCAGGCCCATCCTCTGTCTGAAAGGAAGTCAACAATAACAGAGAGGCCCGTTTGGAAAGTTCTGGAGTAGTTTTCTGTCAACACAAATCCACTTTTCATAGTGTGGAGGAATGGAATGTTTCTTTGCAATTCCACATGTTGACTCAATTTCTAACAGTAACAAAGTCAAGATTAAGGAGTTCACTTTTTTTCTTGGCTAAAATACTTTTTGGGGGAGTACTGAAGATTGAACCCAGGGGCTCTTAACCTCTGAGCCACATCTCCAGTCCTGTTTTAATGTTTTCTTATTTGAGACAGGGTCTTGCTAAATTGCTTAGGGCCTCGATATGTTGCTGAAGCTGGCCTTGAACTTGTGATCCTCCTGCCTCAGCCTCCTGAGTTACTGAGATTGCACACCCTCTTATTGTCTAAAATACTGGATTTTCCCCCAGATTCACATAGAATGTGCTTTAGAATTCATCAGTTTTGCTATTTTTGAATTTGTCTTTAACAGTGGGGTCTTTAATTGTTTATTTCAAAAAATTTGGTAAAATATGCATTTGTCTCTCCCTTTTTTGGTGGTGGGGATTGAACCCAGGGGTGCTTAACCACTGAGCCACATCCTCAGCCCCTTTTATCCTTTATTTTGAGACAGGGTCTCACTAAGTTGCTTAGAGCCTCGCTAGGTTGCTAAGGATCACCTCAAACTTGCCATCTTCCTGTGCTGGCCTCATGAGTCACTGGGATTGCAGGTGTGTGCCCTGTGCTCAGTTGCACCCAGTTTTAAAATCATTTTTAAGTGTCCAATTCAGTGGCATTAAGTACATTTACCCTACTGTGCAATCATCACCACTATCCATCCCCAGAGCTCTTTTTATCTTGCAAAATTGAAACTTTGTTCCTGTTCCACAGTTACTCCCATCCCCCATCCCCTGGTAACCAGTATTCTACTTTTTGTCCTTATGAATTTTTCCATTCTAGATATTTCATATATTTGGAATATCTGATCTTCTGTGACTGACTTGGTTCACTTAGCACAATGTTTTCAGTTTTCATGTGTGTTGTAGCATCTGCCAGGGTTTCAATGCTTTTTGTGGCTAAATACTGTTCCACGTATGTAGGTATCACCATTTCTTTATCCATTCATCTACTGATAAGCGCTTAGGTTGATTCCACTTCATGGCTATTGTGAATAATGCTTCAGTGAATATGGGTGTGAGTATTCTGAAATTTTTTCACTATGAAATTTTGCATATTCCTACATGGAAGGCTGATGGGAAGTGGTGACCAGATTCCTATTATTTGGTGGCAAGTATTTCATTGTCAGGAGAATGTGACAAGTACTGGTTCCTTCAACCCCCTCTTTTTCCAAGTAAGGAAAGTTCAGTGCACATTAGGATGCCCAGTAAGTGGAAGACAGAGCCACCACAATAACTGTGCCTGCCTCCTGACCTCAGTCTGTAGCTATTTCTACTGTGCTTGGCATTACTAGTTCAGGAAACTTTAGCACGCTTTCCTAATATCTGCATTGGGAATATAGAAAGCATGAGTGCAATCTTGGAAAAGTACTTTGAGAGAGTCATGATTTACTTGAATCAGGACTTGCTCATTGAGGTAGTTGTGATGCCTTTTTCTTCCTTGTGTTATTTCATTTTGCTCCAATAGTCATCTAGTAACAGTATATGGTTTCCAGAATGGAACTGCTGACACCACTAAGCAGCCACATCATGATACTCTAGCTTAGGAATGTGCTATTTGATTAATGAGATAATGGCTTCAGAGCCCTTTGAGCTGCTCAGAACAAAGGCACTTGATAAATTCAAAGTGTTATTGTTATGGCATTATCTAAAGATAGACATTTTACTAAATATTTCCATTTCAGGATTAATCTTCAGATGTCTGCAAGCACTCATTTGCATTTCCAGAATGAAACTTTACAATAAACCTGGGAAAACAATTGGATATCATAGCATATACTTGATCCTACTAGGTATTTCTTTTTTTTAAAGGACAGTGAGAGACAGAGACAGAGAGAGAGAGAGAGAGAGTGAATCAATTTTTATTGAGAATCAATTTATTGAGAATCAATTTTTATTGAGTTTTTCACGTGGCTTTCGTTGCTCTGACTCTTAGTTGTGTACATGGGTGCTGGGGTTTGAACCTGTGGACTTGTGCAGCCTGGGCAAGCACTGCAACCGCTGAGCCACTGCTCCAGCCCCCCTACTGGATATTTCAAGATAACTGAATACAGTTGGAAATGTTAGTACCATGGCAACAAAATGAAACTTTAAAAAATTTTTGAGGGACTGGAGTGGTGGCTCAGTGGTTACAGTGTTTGCCTTGCATGCATGAGTATGCGGGTTCAAACCCCAGCACCATGTACACAGTAAAGTGTCTGAGCAAGGAAAGGCCATGAAAAACTAAATAAAATTAATTCTATCTTTAAAAAATTTTTTTGAAACCTATCTTTCACGGAAAAGATTCCTCATTTGTTTCATATTTTCTTCATCTTTGACATGAACTGTTTTTTGACAATGTGAACTTTTATTTGCTCATCTCATGTAGGATCAGCACAATTAAGATCCAAATGGTCTTTGGTCCATTATTAAAAAGAAGGGATGGGGGCTGGAGCGGTGGCTCAGCGGTTTCAGCAATTGCCTGGCAAGCACGATGACCCGGGTTCAAACCCCAGCACCACGTACACAACTGTGTGTTGGAGCAACTAAGGCCATGTGAAAAACTAAATAAAGTTGTTCCTCTCTTTCTCTGTCTCTCTCTCACTGTCCCTCTCTCTTTAAAAAAAAAATGTGGAGAAACTCTCTTCCCCTACCACTCACAAAACAGGGTCCTGGAGTTTGGAGCAACTACGAAGAGGATGCTTATATCTGAGCTTGAAAGAGCAGGAAAGGAGCAAGCATGTAAGAACCTGCTATGAGGTGCCAACCACTGGCTTGACCATTTCAAATGGACGACAATGCTGTCAAGGCGAAATATCCTCTTTCTTGTACATTTGAGCAAACTAGGGTTCTGATTATATAACTCAGTCTGGTAAATTGAACCAGAAGGTTATTTTTTGAATTCAACAATGGGGATTGAACCTGGGGCCTTGCACATGCAAGGTAGGCTGAATCAGAGTCTGAACACACATTCTTAAATTTTTTTTACTGCCCAACTTTTATTTAACTGACCATCTGTATCAATTCCGCTCATGGAGAGAAATGGGCTGCTTGCAGGTGAAAATAATCCTCACCTTAGAGGTCATGTCTACACTCTTTAATCCCCAAACACCAATTTCCAGTCTTGAGGGTGGAGAGAGGACTTCAGCGGCTGGAAGAAGACAGACAATTGGAGATAAGAGAGAAGGAGGGTAGGGCTTATTGTGTAAGACCTGGATTTAAAGTCTTGACTTACCACTTCTAGTTGTGAGCACTTTAGTAAGAAACAACCTCCCTCAAGCCCACTTTCCTCACTGGATAAAATGCTACTCAACTCAAAGGATGCTTATGAAGTTTGATTTCAGTGCCAGAAATGTCTTCAAGCACAGAGCTGGGCCCTCAGGAAGCATTCTCTGTGGTTGCTTTTATCTCTGGAGGACTCTATGTTCTGACATATCACTGGATGTTTCCAGCCAGAAGTGTGGATTAGTGAGTGTGAAGGCAGCCAGCAGGATTAGCCTGTCCAAGTCATGAACACACGATAGGGAGACAAAGTGTTTGCACCTAGGGTTCCCAAATTCCCCTTCCGAGGATTTATGGAGTTTCCAGGGCAGGGCTGAAAGATCAGCTGCTCCCTGAGAATAATGGAGGCCTTTCTCAGTTTGTGGATTAAGTCAATAAATTTTATCAATTATATTTTTTTCTCCAAAAATGTGTATTAAACATTTGGTGTCTACTACTATTACTTCCTTCATTTAACATACGGCTTCTGAGTGTTTTCACTGTACCAGGCACTGTTGTTGGCACTGGGGGAACAGCAGTGGGGGGCGAGCAGGCAAAAAAACAAAATCTCTGACCCCATGGAACTTTCATTCTAGTTGGGGCAAGAGAGGATAAATAGGTAAAATATATTGTATGTCAATGATGAAGGCTAAGGAGAAAGAAAGTGAGCAAATGGGCAGAGGGGATAGGCAGTGTGGATGGGATTTAGAGTATTTGGAATCTCTGGCCCTCACTAGAGTGTAAATTCCATCTGGAGGCTGCTGGCCAGCACACTATCCAGTACAAAAGGCTGAGGCAGACTCCACATGCAGCTGTTGTTGCAGAGGCAGGTGTGGCAGAGATTCATCCCTTAACCTGGGACCAAAGGGATCTGGGATCCAAGGGACAAAACTGAGCTGATTTTAGGGGATGAGGTAACTGAAGACTCTGGGTTGGTGGATTATTGCAACCCAGGCAGGACTGGTGTTAAGGAGTCCTGTGTCTTTCAGGGGATGGAAGTGGGGTAGACCTGGTAAGTTTATATCCTGAACATTTTTGAACATCTTGAGAGGACCACCCATGAAGTTTGTGTTTTCTTGTTGATTTCTGTCTTAGGTGCTGGGCAGATGTGTCTGGAAACTGTTTTACTGAGAAAATACCATGCAGTGGCAAATGTTCTTGCTGTGTGGGCTCAGCTCGTTGCTTTTTGCTGCCACCAGTCTATTACTAAAACTTTTCTTATACTATTGTCAAGTTGGCCTGAGGTGGGCATGAACTTAAAAGACAGAAGCTTCTTTTATTCTGTTTTCCTACTGGGGATTAAAGCCAGGGGAGCTTTAGCACTGAGCTATATCACAAGCACTTTTTACTTTTTATTTTGAGATAGGGTCTCACTAAGTTGCTGAGGGTCTCACTAAATTCCTGAGGCTAGCCTTGAACTTGCAATCCTCCTGCTTCAGCCTCCTGAGTTGCTGGGATTACAGGTGTGCCCCACCATTCCTAGCAAAGACTCTTCTGATGACCATCTGGGACAGCATAATTGTAAAGCTAGTGTGTGCAACACAAGATCATTTGATATCTGAACTGGAAGTGGACTTGGAGGTCATTTAACCCAACTTCCTCCTTGTAGACATGCAGTCATAGAGGACAAAAGTAACCTGCCAAAGGTTAACCAACATGTCAATGACATGCTGGAAGCCTGTTGACCATGGAACCTGCAGATGCCATCATGTCATTTCAGATAAAGGGCAAGGGCCCGTTCATTATCATCATTTCCTTATCAGTAGAAATTTCTAAATGATTGAATGAGGCCTCCCGGGCAAAGAAATGGGCTGGCCAGATATTTTTCCAAACTTCACTGGGGACAGACAGCGATTAATTTCAGAGTCAAACTGATTTTGCCCACAGTTTGGTGGCATTGAGAGGGTGGGATTGGAGCCAACAGAGATCAGCCAGAGCCTGCTGCCCTGGAGAACCTGTAATGCCTAGCAGCGTGGGATTTCACCTGGCTTGCTTCCTGGATGTTCTTCCACCTGTGAGCAGGCACTTGTTGGAGCTCACATCCATCCGTTCCCTCTTCCTCTCTCGCAGAAGCTTCAGAAGCAGACATCATGCAGCTTGAAAAGCCAACATCTGCCTCAGAGGTGCTGGGAACTCGCTAGCGAGGCAGCTGTGAGTCCTTAGACATGTGTTAGTGCTGGTGGCTCAGGGCCAAGTGAAATCCCAGGCTCCGATCATGTGGCTACCCTCTGTAAAAGTTGGCTGCTTGAAAGAATGTGAGAGGAAAATCAGAAGCGCCTGCACGCGTTTCCCTATTGCCCTTGGTATGGAGCTGGAGTTGAATCCCATTTGAGTTACAGGGCTCCTTTAATATCAGTTGGAAACCCAGACACCTGATTTTGCCATTTGTAAGTTCCATGAGTCATCGCCACACTGCATTCACCTCTGAGATGAGAGTGGCTTTCCCAGCTGGAGGTGGCCTTTGTGTGGATTGTCGCTGGCTGCATTTCCAGAAGGTGCATGACTTAGGTGTGATCTTGGACATCAGGACAAAAAGTGAAGAACAACACAGTGTGGCTCTGTGACAACTGGGAAGTTTTGCTTCTGGGAAAGTGTCACATCCTGGTCATCCACTGAGACAAAGCAAGGAGCTGGGGGTATGGAATATGTTTAAGGCACTCTTCAAATTCCTTTTATCAAGGCTGCAAAGCAGCTACACATCGAAACTCTGTTCCATCTATCCCAAATTCTATATGAAAACTAATTGCACTGGAGAAGGGAGGGGAGGTTGAAAGCGGGGAGGTGCTTAGAAGTGACAGTATTGCATTATTTTCACAGTACTGCAGTATGTTCTGCTTGGACAAGAGGAAGTTGAGCTCTGATAATATGGTTCTGGATTCCATGGAATGTTGTGGCTCAGAGAGGCAAGAGATAAAAGGGAAACAATATAGTGGTAAATTTTGAGGCTTTTACTTTGTATAAAACCATCATTTT
Organism: Aplodontia rufa; assembly: GCA_004027875.1. NCBI lineage: Eukaryota > Metazoa > Chordata > Mammalia > Rodentia > Aplodontiidae > Aplodontia > Aplodontia rufa. The sequence continues at coordinate 1,966 of PVKS010033919.1, read as the reverse complement.
GTCACATAGATGGACTGAATGTGAGTAAGAGTATTATATTTCTGTGCATCAAAATGGAAACATTCTCCCTTGGCTGTGCTTTCTATTATGTGAAAAATACCAAGTGCTCCTCATCATAGCCATTATCCCTAAGGATTTGCAAAATAATTCCAGAAAAGGTGTGCTGGCAATCCATGGCTGATTAGGTAGAAGGAAGAAAAAGATCACTTGATAAAACTACCTGGAAAGTCCCTTTGCTGGCAGAATGCATGTCCATGCCCCATTGCTCTGTGTTCAAGCATGTTTCTTCAATTACTGATCAGGGTGTGTGAGCTAGAGGGCCATGGAGCCACAGCCAGACATAATTTATGCAGATTTCCCCAAGTTTATATAGTACTTTGTTATTCGACACAAAAGCAGCCACCATAGCAACCTCAGCATCACAAAATGCTTACAGTACCTCTGAGAGACAGATCGTGCCTTTGCAAGGACATTGAAGTGCACACATGTTTCACAGCCACATGGTTCATCTTTGCCCCATGTGAATCAGAGAGCTGGAAGACTAAAGTGCTTTTTTTCCTTTTGGTGTGATCTTAATGTCCCATCAATGCACAGTCTGCGTTAAGTAAACTAGCTAGTAGGCGGACTCCCTCCTCTCTCGGGATTTGTTTTCCATTTTCATTTCCTTAATGATTTGAAAACTTGTTTTCAAAGCTTCCTCGGACAGGGCGCAGTGGCCTGAGCCTGGCTTCCTTTGCTGCTGAAGTGCCGACTCTCTGCAGCGTAACAGCACAAGGCCTTTGAGCAGCTAACTGGTTAGGAACACGATAATGAGCTCCAGCTGTTGACTGCAGGCCCCAAGGAACCCAGGGGAGCCCAAATGGAGAGGGTCTGGTTGATTCTAGGAAGCCTGTCTTTTGGTACCCTAATGTTCTCTCTTTTGGTATCCAAACCCTAGGTCCAAACTCAAACTTCAAGTGTCCGTAGAGACCTGCAAATGTCCTTCCTGTGCGGAACATGGCAGATTCCCCAGCTCACAGGTCTTGGATCTTTCATTGAGTACAGGTAAACCAGATCTCTGAGAAACAAACAAAAAGTCCTGCTATGAAGTGTCTGCTCATTGTGCTGGTTTTAATACTCCCACCATAACCCAACTGCAAGCTACTACTAGCTTAACAACTGGCTTGCAAAATTCTTGAAAATTTTAACGAATGGCTCCAGCACATGCCGTCTCCAGCTTCTCTCCTTTGCCATCCACAGCAATCTCACAGAGAGGTTGGTGTCTTCAACCCCATTTAACAGAAGAGGAAACAGGCCCAGAGGGCTGTAGGCAGCGAGTCTCAAACTTCACTGTGTGCGTGAATCACCTGGGGATGTTGTTAAAGTGGGAACCTGTGACTGTGTGCATTTTCAACCAGTTCCTATGTGACAAGTTTCCTCACTTAATTAAAAGTACAGGCTTCAACATAAATTCTAGTATCAACAGATGAGGGAAACCATTCGACCCTTAAGTCTCTGAGCTTGGAAGACTTCACTAAGCATAATTCTGTCCATCTCCATCCATTTGATTTCGAAAGCTATAATATCGTCTTCTCTGATGGCCGAGTAGTATTCCATAGTATATATGAACCAAAGCTGTTGTATCCACTCATCAAGTGAGGGGCATCTGGGTTGGTTCCATAATCTAGCTATAGTAAATTGAGCTGCTTTTATGTTGAAGCAGTAGGACAGACGGCTGACCTAACAAAACCTCAAATTGAATGACTTTCAATACAACAGGGGTGAAATCTCCCTAGGGAACTTGGAGGTGGAGGGAAGGGGATGGGGAGGGGGGAGGGTATATGAAGAACTCATAGGAGTCTGGTGACGGGGAAGATGGGGGAACCATTCCAGAAGTCGATGTTATTCCTACACTAGATACCCATTTAACACATGAGTTCTTCTGGGGGAAACTGCAATAGATGAACCCCATAGTAGCTTATCTATG
>PVKS010033918.1:0-21323 GCA_004027875.1 Aplodontia rufa | reverse complement strand
ATGCTATGTAAAACCAAATTCAAAAAGTCAGAAAGAGCCAGGTATGGCTGTAGTCCTGGCACTTGGGAGACAGGTGGGAGGATCATTTGAACCCAGGAGTTCAAGTCCAGCTTGGAAAACATAATGGGACAAAATCTTAAAAAAAAAAAAAAGGCAATAACGAGGCATTAAACCTGATGACATTTTTTATCAGCAAAATATGCTCCAAAAGGCATTTTGAGGGAATCTGAACATGGACTCTATACTAGAAGATTTCGTTGAGTTAATGCTGGTTTCCGTAGATGGGATCATGATAATGTGGTTATGTAAGGAGTTAACCGCTGAAATATTTAAAGATGAATTCTCATCTTGTCTGCAGCTTACTTCCAGTTGTTTCTGAAATGTGTAGGCCTGTATTTATTCTGTATAATGTGTGCTTGTGTTTGATATGTATATGTGTATACACACATATACACACACATACATGGTGGAAGAGAGAGCATGACCTCTGGGGATCTAAGCTTGTTCCTCAAGCCCCTTGGGTGACTCTGAAGCTGCATGAGCCATCACTTCTTTTTTTTTTTTTTAAAGAGAGAAACAACTTTATTTAGTTTTTCACATGGAATTAGTTGCTCCAACACTCAGTTGTGTACGTGGTGCTGGGGTTTGAACCCGGGTCCTCGTGCTTGCCAGGCAAGTGCCGGAACCACTGAGCCACCGCTCCAGCCCAAGCCATCACTTCTTGACACAGTGAGTGGTCAACAAATAGTGCTTGGCATATGCGTGTGATAACCATGGGCAGAGACCAACAGCTATCGCAGGTTTTAAGCATGCCAGTCTCCTAACGCACTGTGTAATTTCCTATGGCTGTGTAACAACTTACCACAGACTCAGTGCCTAGAAAGAAGATTCATTTATTCTCTTTAATAAGACCAAATGCTGATTCTTTGAAAAGATTAATTAAGGGGCTGGAGCAGTGGCTCAGCAGTTATGGTGCTTGCCTGGCATGTGCAAGGTTGTGGGTTTAAACTCCAGCACCACGTACACAATGAAGAGTCAGAGCAACAAAAGCCACATGTAAAACTAAATAAAATTGATTCTCTCTCTCTCTTTCTGTCCCTCTTTCTTTAAAAAAAAAGATGAATTAAAATGATCAAACTTAACCAAGAAATAAGAGAGAAGACTCAAAAGAACACTTTGAGCAATTGTATACCTCTAAATAAATAACTTGGATGAAAAGGACAAATTCCTAGAAAGGCATAAACTACGGAAAATGGCTCAAGACAAAATAGGAAATCTGAGTAGAACTACAAAAAGTAAAGAAATTAAGTCGGAAAACAACTCTCCACAAGGAAAAGCTCAGGTCCAGATAGATTCTCTTCAGTTCTACCAAACATTTAAAAAAGAGTCAGGGATCATTCTTCACAAACTCTTGGAAACAATAGGAGAGAAGGCAATGTTTTCCAGCTCATTCTATCTGGCCAATATTACTCTCATATCAAAGTCAATCAAAGATATCACCAAAAAAAGGGAATTACAGAGCAACATCTCTTGTAAGTACAGATATAAAAGTCCTCGGGAAGGCTGGGCATGGTGACATGAGCTTACAAACCTAGCTACCTGGGGACGGAAGCAGAAGATTCTCAAGTTCAAGGCCAACCTTAGCTACTTTGCAAGACCCTGTTTCCAAAAGGGCTGGGAATGTCTGTCTCCATAGATTTCACATAAACAGATGATCTAACGCGTGGTATTGTCCCTGGCTTCTTTAACTGCACATGATGTTTTCAAACTTCCTCCATGTTGGAGCACCGATCAGCACTTCATTCCAGAACCCACAAATCTATGGAGACAGACAGGGTGTGGTGGTTGCTTCCAACTGAGTGCATGGAGATCGGCGGGGTGACAGCTAAGATCGATTGTGATGGTGCTTGCTCCGCTCTTCGAATATCTTTTAAAACACCAAACCGTATACTCTAAGTCAGTGGATTGTATGGTATGTGAATCAGCTCAACAAAGCCGGCACAGAAGAAGAGAAAGGAAGAAGCAGCAGCAATAAGAGCAGTTGCTAAGAGCAGACATGCACACTAACGCAAGGTAATGCTTAAGCTGTGTGCTTGACAGGTCAGAGAACTTAGCCTAAACCAGCTCTGTCCATCAGAAATTTCAGCAATGCCACTATGGTCACCACCAGCCACACTGGGTATTGAACATCTTTAGGTGTTAGAATGAGGAATTGAATTTTCTTTCTTTTTTCTCTCTCTTTTCTTTCCTTTGTTTCTTTCTTCCTTTTTTTTTAAGACAGAGGGACAGTGAGAGAGAATCAATTTCATTTAATTTTTCATGTGGCTTTCTTTGCTCGGACACTTTATTGTGTATGTGGTGCCAGGGTTTGAACCCGTGTCCTCGAGCATGCCAGGCAAGTGCCGTAATCACTGAGCCACCACTCCAGCCCCATGAATTTTCAAATCTGTTTACACTGTGGGTTGTTCTGATTCTAAAGAAACAAATTTTTCACCAAAAAAAAAAAACTCCTGAATTTTACACAACTGTGCATTATAGGAAAGATTCTTAAAACTAGCCAGAAAAATGGAGCTAGGGTACTCGTTAACCTAAACTAACCATAGCCTTCACAGGGCTAACTCGATGTGCTGAGAGCGGTGCATTTGGAAGAGGCTTGTGCACCTAAGGGTGTGAAAATGCCCAATGTCCAGTGGTGGCCCCAAGCCACATGGGGAACTTCTGTTCCACTATAGCCACCCACACCCCTTTCCATGCTGCCAGGTGGAACTCCCCTGCCCTCTCTCCCTGCATGATGGGAAACCACCCTCTGCCCAAGAAGTCCTTTCTCAAAGGCTCATTTTCAAATCAATGCGACATAAAAATGCTTGCATTAATCTGAGAAAACTTTGCCACCAGCCAACCCACACAATACTGGATGTGTGGACCGTGACACTGGGACGGCTAAGGAAACAGACCAGAAACGCCATCTCTCAAAAGAAGTGGTGACCGCAGCTGACAGTTCTCTCAAACTCAACGCAGCTCCTGCCCTCCTATTTTGAAATCACAAAGAACATTAATGAATAAGACAAAGACTCAAAGATATCCAAAGAGAAAAAAAATATGCCAAAACATGTAATGCTTTAAGGGTGTGGCTCTCTAGGAAGAACCCTCCAGTAGAAAGAAGTAAGTGTGGAATTTGTTTGAATGAGCCAAGCTGTGAATTACGTATCACCACCACCTATAAGCGTATTATATTTCCTTATTTTGTGGTGCTGCAGATCAAACCCAGGTCCCCAATAGGTCTAAATTAGTTTAAGGAAATCCATCTTCTGGGGATTGAAACTTCCAATAATTTCCTTACTGGTAAAGAAAACTTTCACATGAGAACGATTTTAAAAAAGAAGTTAAGAAAGCTTTTTATTTAGTTATTAAAACTTTGATCAATAAGTTTTTTTTCAAAACATTGTGAACATACTTAACATGTATAACTGTGACCACCTAAAACTGATTACAATGGTAGAAAGTTAAAAGGGACGTAAAACCTTAGCAGAGCACAAAATTAAAAAGAATCTAAACCATGTATAAACAACCAAGTTATTCAGAGAAGAGTAAAAAATGCTGCCTTTTTCTAATATGAAGTTATTTCTTTCTCTAAAAAGTTTTTGGATCACAGAAAGGAGAATATGACTTTAAAGACAGAAATTTCCTTTGAATGACAAGGAACAAAGAATCACAAATCATCAGTATATCATCAATTGGTGACATGATGATGGCTTTACCGAAGCATTTCTGCATTATATTTTAAGTAAAATATAAAGGGCTTTAAGATTAGTTAGTAAGTATAAGCACACAAGAATTATATAAAAATCTATATTTCAAGTTCACAAAATACTCCCTAACAAATAATGGATTTTGGTTTAAAATGTAACTACATATTTATTCTTTTTATATCCTGGATTTTAACCCTTTTTCAGAGACACAATTTGCAAATATGTTCTCCCGTTCTGCAGTTGTTTTTTAATTCCATAGAGTGTGTGCTTTGATGTAGAGAAGTCGCACGTCTTCCTGTAATCCAGTTTATCTATTCGTTTCCTTTGTTGGTGGCTTTCAGTGTGATGATCAAGACACTGTTGTCCTCCATGGTTATGAAACCATCATTTTCCCCAATGTGTTTACAAGAGTTTTATAAGCTTAGGTCTTATGTTTAGGGCTTCGATCCATTTGGAGTTGACTTTCATACACAGTTATGAGTCCAACCTTGTTCTTCTACACGTGGTGTCTCATTTTCTCACCACCACCACCGTTTGTTGAAGAGACTGTCCTTTCCCCGGGGAGTGGTCCTGATACCTGCCCAAATCACTTGACCGTACATATGAGTGTTCATTTCAGGGCTCTGCTGTCTATTCCAAAGGTCTTCATGACTGTCTTTATGCTGGTATCCCACTGTTGTTGGTTACTGTGGCTTTGTAAGTTTTGCAGTTAGGAAATGTGAGGTCTCCAACTTGATCTCCTTTTTCAAAATTGTTTTGGCTATTTGGGGTCCCTGAAGATTCCTTATAAAGTTCAGGATAGATTTTTCTATTTCTTTCTTTCTTTTTTTTTTTTTTTTAAGAAAAAGGGACAGTGAGAGAGTGGCAAAGAGAGAATCAACTTTATTTAGTTTTTTCATGTGGCTTTCATTGCTCCAACACTTTGCTGTGTACATGGTGCTGGGGTTTGAACTCACGTATTTGTGCTTGCCGGGCAAGCACCGTAACCACTGTGCCACCACTCTAGCCCCAGATTTTTCTATTTCTGAAAAAAAAAAGAAGGAGGAAGAGGAGGAGGAGTGGGGTCTGGGGGGAGAAAGAAGAAGCAGTGTTAAGATTTTCATAGGGATTCCAGTAAATCTTTAGATTTCTCTGGGTGGAATTGACAGAATTGACTTTCTTTCTTTCTTTCTTTTTCTTTCTTAACAACCCCAAGTCTTTGAATCTGTGAAAACAGGATGTCTTACCATTTTGTTTTTGTATTTATTTAATTTCTGTCTTTTCTTTTTAATTTCTCTCAATACAGTTATGGATTTTTCAGCGCATGTGTCTTTCACCTCCAATGGTTAAGTTTACTACTATTTTTATTATTTCTGATGCTATTATAAATGGGATTTTTTCTTTCATTTTTTGATTGCTCATTGTTAGCAAATGGAAATGCAACCAATTTGGAGTTGTTGCTTTTGTATCCTGCAACTTAACTTTGCTGAATTCATTAGTTCTAACAGGTTTCTTGGTTTTTCTTGAATCGTTAGGATTTTCTGTGTTTAAGATCTGACCATGATGCACACCTGTGATCCCAGCAACTCAGGAGGTGGAAGCAGGAGGACAGTAAGCTCCAGGCCAGCCTCACCAACTTATTGAGAGACCCTGTCTCAAAATAAGAAATCAAAAAGAACAGGATGTGGCTCAGTGGTAAAGTGCTCCTGAGATCAATCCCCAGGATGAAAAGGAAAAAAAATAGAAAGAAAGAAAGAAAGAAAAGATCAGATCATCTGTGCACAGAAATAATTCTGCTTCTTCCTTTTTAATCGGAATGCCTTTGATTTCCTTTCCTGCCTGCCCTGTCTAGGACTTCCTGTGTGATGTCAACCAGGAGCAGCAGGTCTGGCACCTTGTCTACTTCCTCACCATGGAGGATCCCACTGACTTAGAGGCTTCTCTTAGAGAACAGCCTGGAATCGGGTGGGGTGTGTGCCACGCTCGCCCAGGTGAGGGACAATGGGCTTGGATGGAGGGCTGGTGGAGACCAGGGCAGTGGGGAGATGCATCTGGGTAGAACTCTCAGAAATGCTGAGGATTCAATGTAGGTTCAAAGTTGTGTCCAGAGGGGCTGCCAGCCTCCATTAACCACCTGGCCAAGTGTCTCCTCCCCTGTTCCCTCAGTGCAGCCGCTCTTCCTCAGGGCTGCTCATTGGAATGGCTAGAATTCAGAAGGAGAAGTTAATAGGGATGATAAGGACCTGCCCGTGGCGTGCGCTGGGGCTGGACTACCTCCCGAGCCCCTTCTTGAACACAGGGCCATCTTCCTCTTGGCTTTCCATAGAAGCTCACAGAGGTGTGAAGGGGGGGGGGTTCCTGTTTCTGTGGCACTGGCCCCGATGGCTCAAGGGGGGCTCCTTCAGCAGTGATGGGACCGTAGGCTATGGCAGCATGTGGCAGCCCCCACCTGCAGAGGCATCTCGAGGGGATCCAGCCTGCTGCTCCCTGTCCAAAGTCTAGAGATGGCTTCCCTCCTTGCAGGTGAGCTAGGACCCAGGGGCTGCACCCAGCGCTGAGGTGCAGGACACAGCTGCTTTGGGATCTGGATGACAGACCAAGGGGAATGGGGTCACTGCTCTAGTCCAAGGGGCTGCAGGAAACTTGGCTTAATCAGCAGGGGTTGGAGCCCTCTCTGCCTTGACAAAGATGTATCTGCAAATTGCTTCAACTTTCTATCTTTCAGTCCTGTGGACATGCTCACAGCAGAAAAGAGTACGACAGCACCGTGTGGCCCCCAGGCCACGGAGTGGTCCAGTGCATGATGCATGGAGCCAGGCCGCCTGGCTCTGAACTACAGCTCCGCTTTCCACCTGTAACCAGGGCAAGTTACTGAACCTCTCCAAGCCTTACTTTCCCCATCTACAGAAGCGGGGAGCAGTTGGGGGTGTAGCTCAACAGTAGAGCATATACCTAGCATGCAAGAGGCCCTGAGTTCAATCCCCACCACTGCAAAAGAAACAGAAAAAAAGAAAGACTTGGTGAGGAAGGGAAGTAATAGGTAAGGGGTGTAGAGTTCCAGTTCTGCAAGATCAAAAGTATTCTGGAATGGGTGGCAGTGATGGGAGCACAACAACATGAGCGTGCTTAGTTCCACAGAATTGTACACTTCAAATGTTTAAGAGGGGGGCTCTTGTGTCTATCTTACCACGATCAAAACTATCTTTTGAAAACTTAATTTCTTTCAGAGGGGAATAATGAGCACATTTCTATGCCCACCTAGAAGCGCTCAAGAACACTCTCAGGAATTGCTGGGCCTCATAGTGCCCTTTGCTTGGCTTCTCTGGGCTTCGGTTCCCTCATCCATAAATTGAGATTACTGCAAAAACTGGAATCAAAGCAGGCACAACAGTTGGTTCTTTGCACCATCCTTGGTAAGCACTAAGAGCTGCTGCTCGCTGGCAGCTGGGCAAGGGAGCTGCCTATGCCGCTAGGAGCCCACACTGCAGACTTCAAGGAGGGGGACACTAAGGACAGCAATGAGAAGGGACCGAGATGCTGTCAGCTTCTCTTGGTGGGCAGATCTCTCCAAGTTCCAGTCTTAAAGCATGAGTCTGGATTTCCTAGAGTGCATACTTCATGGTGTGGTTGTAGTCCAAACTGCACATCCCTCCAGGCTTTCTAAAGGCTGTCCCCGCCCAGGGACTGCCCTCTCTCGGGGATGCACAGATCAACCCTGCTTCGGTTGCAGACCAAAGTCACTATTTGTCAGCTGTTCTGAAGCAGCTTCAGGAAAGGGACTGTGCAGGCCCCTGGATTAGAGTAGGATTCAGATTAGAGAGGGGCTAGGGCAGCCAATTCCATTGAGCCACCGCCATGATTCTTCTGGAAGCTCAACACAGACCACTCCCCCAGTTTCTCTAGAGTAGGATCCAGTTCCCTGGTAGGGAAACCTTCCTTCTCCTTCTAGAAAGAACAGCAGCCATAGCCAGACACATCCCAGGAATGGGTATGGAAATCAAATTGGTTGGGATTTAAGACCTAGAATAATTGACACCCAGAGTGGATAATTTTTAACCCTACCCACCCTCCACTATTCAACAAGGTTATTTTCATAATTATTATCTATTTATTTAGAGAGAAAGAGAGACTCAACCTATTTTAGTTTCTCATCTGGTCTTTGTTTTGCTGTCACTTAGCTGTGTATGTGGGGCTGGAGTTTGAACCCAGGTCCTCGCGCATGCCAGGCAAGCGCTCCAAACTGCCGAGCCACTGCTCCAGCCCCTCGTAATTATAATTGTGTGACAATCAATAGTAATCATTATTTTCTTGGTTCAGTGTAGTTTCAAATCTCACAATTTAAAGGAAGAATATGTTTCAATTATAATCCTATCCAAATTTAATAACATGTCAATATGAATTAACTTTATACTTTACCAATAAACATAATCCCCCAGTTCTTTGTTTTAGTGTTTTAATTTTTTTTTTTAAAGAGAGAAGGAGAGTGAGAGAGAGAGAGAGAATCAATTTTTACTGAGTTTTGGTTGCTCTGACACTTACTTGTGTATGTGGTGCTAGGGTTTGAACCTGCATACTCGCACATGCTAGGCAAGCGCTGTAACTGCCAAGCCACTGCTCTATCCCCTAGTGTTTTAATTTTTAAGCACAAATGAAACCTTAGTTCTATCATGTCGAATGACAAAATAATTCTTTGTCATTACCTACATAGGGTTCTTGTGGTTTATTTGGAATCCACCGCTTCAATACAAGAGGTGGAGTCAGCTTGCTCCAGGAGCCCTCTCCAAGCTTGAAGTGTTTCCCAGGGCACACTGGAACTGAAGTGCACGTGGCGCTCTATGTGATAGACCTTTTGCACTGCGGGGAGTTCTCTGAATTAACTTTCAGGTCAAGTACAATTGCTCATGGGTTAAGAAAGCAACTGAAACCTACACATAGGTTCGAATGCAATCATAAAATGCAGAAATTACTCAGCACTCTGAACAATATGGCATGTTTTAAGGAGCAGTATTGAGCACTGACATTATTTAGAATTGCTTACACACGGTGGTATCCAAAATAACTGACCTTAGTTATTCGTGCTTTTGTGTTTAAATTCTGAACGAATAATGCATTCCTTGCTGCCTGCTCCAGGGAAGGCTGGCCCTGCAGCCATGTCCTCCAAAAGCCAATGCCACAAAGATGACTCTCTAAGCACCTGTAAGAATTGCCTTGATTTAAATGAACAGTTTTAGGGCTGGAGCGGCGCACTTGCCTGGCATGGGCAAGTACGCGGGTTTGAACCCCAGCACCACATACACAATGAAGTGTCAGAGCATCAAAAGCCACATGAAAAGCTAACTAAAAATTTGATTTTCTCTTTCTCTCTCTCACTGTCCCTCTTTCTTTTAAAATAAATAAATGAACAGTCTTGAAATTGAGCTTTATTTTAGCAGCCAGACTTCTCCAGTATGAAGAGCAATAAAAGGGAAAGTCGGCTAGGTCCTTTTTTCTCAGATATCAGTGCTTAGGATTTTGAGATGTTTTATAAGCTGACTTCGTGCCAGAGTCCCAGGGCAGAAAGGCAGGAAATACAGAGAGGGAGAAAACCTGGAGAGCTGTCAAGTTCCAGACTAGTGTTTGGCGCCCTCTGGTGGAAAGTTTGAAAATATAAAAATCAGTTACTGATTACTAATAGCTTACTTTGTTTCTAAGTAGTATGCATTGGGTACGTTATCTCATTTTTACAACTGCCTATAAATTAGGCATAGGAGTCCAAATTTACTTATTAGAGAAGTATTTCAGATAGTTTAAGTAAATTAATCACAGTCACTCAGCTAGCAATTGGCAGAGGCAGGATTCAAACCAAGTTTTGTCCAAGCTCCAAGCACCAGAGCCCAAGGTCTTAAAGTGCCCCAGGGGACTCCATCAACTCCTCAGAGCCTGGGGGCTTGAGGAGTGCCCCTCGAAAACTGCACTTCCAGCCGGGTAATGGCTTGCACAATGGTCTTAGTAGGATCTAAAAATAAGGGTTTCTTTTATGTTCACTTCAAAATTCTGATTTGCTCTCTGAAGTGCAATGTGGCCTGGTTAGTCATTTTCTTTTTCTTCGTTTTGGTACAAGGGATTGAACCCAGGGGTGCTTAACCACTGAGCCACATCTCCAGCTCTTTTCATATTTTATTTTGACACAGAGTCTCGTTAAGTTGTGGAGGTTGGCTTGGAACTTGAGATCCTCCTGCCTCAGCCTCCCGAGCGGCTGGGATTACAGGCCTGCACCACCATGCCTGGGTCATATTTTCTTCTTAAGCTTATGTTTCTTATTAACATGCTCTGGCCAGGACATAGCAACAGCCTTTGGGAACTAACAATAGTAATTGCCAAACTTTAATGAACACTGATAATACCCTCCATCAAATGTGGCCCAGCAAGTTAGAACCGTAAGTTGCAGTACACTAGTTCTGGGAGTATTCTGAAGGTTATCCAGTTTAGAGGCCAGTCAATGTGGCCATCCTGAAAGTCTTTGGAGGGAGTTTTGGTTGTCACTGAAGAGAGGGCACCAGTGATGGTTAATGGGAAGGGTACTGATGTCCTGCAATGCTTAGGACAGGTCACCCAAGAGGCAACCAACCTAGGTCCCATAAAACTTTCCAACATCCTGCCAGACCTTGTAAGACAGACCAGAAATCTTGGGATTTCCAGACCAGAGATATAGTTTCTGTGATGTCATCACCTTCACGTCCCATGTCATGACAGGGACTTGTTTTGAAACTGCACTGATAACTGGCTTATTTGCAAGAACATCCTGCTTCTTGGTTTCCCTCCACAATCCATAACATATTCAGGGATTTTCCTCCTTCTATGTTATGCAAATCGGTTGGCTCTGTTAATAAATACAGCCTTTATCCCTCAGTCCAGCTGTTCCTCTGCATTCTCAGTCTCTGTCTGCCTAGAGAATAGCTCCTGATTTTCTGAATTTTCTTAAATCCAAGGCTATTCATTAGCAGTAGTTCCAAGAAACCATTTCCTTATGTCCTGCAGTATAGTTATGTTTTAAAACATAATTTATTACTAGAAAATTGGAGGTTGTAGCAAGGCCAACAGATCAAGAGAAGGTTGCCATTGAAAGAATATTTTGTTCCCACAGTTCTCAGGAGACGGGGAGCACCGAGACAGCAGCCACACTGTCCAGGGAGGATCTGGAGATGTTCATGAAGCAGCAGGAGTGGGGACTGCGGTCAAGAGCCTTACTTAGAGTTTTGTAGGAAGAAATGGGAAAGGGAGGTGAGCAGGCTCAGGATCTGCTAGGGCAGATAGTTTCAGAGGGCTGTGGGGCAACGGGGTTCTCCCTGGTTGTCTGGTACCTGGCCCTGGGGTGATTGGGGCAGGCGGCTAGTGACAGCAGTGTGAGCTCAATCAAGAAGGGCTTGGGGTATGGCTGGTTTGCATGTGAAAGCATGCTTGGCTCCCGGCAGGTTGTATGCTTTCTAGAAATTAACTGAGTGAGCACTCAAAGGGCAGTCCCTGTGGGGTCAGTGAGACCTAGAGGTCAAAGCATCAGAATGCAGAAAAGACAAGACACGGTTACTAAGCCGCCCAAGTATTTACATATTGAATTTAGTATTTTTTTATTATAATCTACTCTTACTTCTGTTTCCCACTTTAGTTATAGGTAGGGCATTGGAGGGGTCTTTAAAAATTATGTCTGTAGGAAGTTTCACCTATGGTTTTAATTTAATTTTTTTACTTAAATCTATTTATTAAAAATGTCAAAATAAGGAGCTGGAGCAATGGCTGAGTGGCTTTAGGGCTTGCCTCGCATGCACACAACAAAGTGTTGGAGCAACAAAAGCCACATGAAAAAAATAAAGTTAGTTCTTTCTCCGTCTCTCACTGTCCCTCTCTCTCTTAAAAAAAAAAAAGTCACAATAAATAGAATGCCAGTACCCCTCATCATAAATAAAAGGAAGCCAATAAAAATACACTATTAAAACAAAACAGTGCTTCAAAAGTCTGGAAACTTCTCCTACCTGCCCTAAGCCCAGGACTGCCCCCTGGTACTGGGGAAGTCAGCTTGTGTTCAGGAGGCATTACAACACATTGGCACCAAGTTGAGACTTTCTTCTTGGCATAAAAGGATTAAAGAGAATTGGAATAGAACACCTTTCTTGCTCAGATTTTGTGCCTCTTTATGGAGGCCCAATATCACCAGGAAGCATCTCAAGACAACCAAGGTACCCACCCCAGGCTTGGGGATGCTAGACTAGAGCCTCCCTCTGCCTCAGCTTAACACCCATGCTCCCTGTCACCACACCTTCCAGGGCCACTAGACCCCTTCCCCATATGCCTGCTCTAACAGCAAGGCCCAGCAAGGCCCTCAACACACCAACCCCATCCGCCCCTGAGGTCACTGCTGGCTCTGATGGGACACCAGGTTGCTGAGGCTCACTAGCAAGAGGCCATGAACACCCAGCATCATGGATAAGAAAAGCAGCAAGGTGGAGGTCACTGGCTCCACAGTGTGGTTCCCAAGATGCCACTGGGGGAAGCCCATGTTTACCAGCTGTCCGTTGAGGTCACTGAAGAGGGACTGGGCAGCCCCCCACCTGGCACTGCCTGCGGCGGGTGGGGGCCACCATGCCTCCTATTGAGAAAGCCCTGCCGAGTAGCACTTCCTCTCTGTGGGGTAGTGGTCCTCACTCGAGGGTCATCATCCTGAACAATGTCCCCATTGGCCAAGATCTGCACCATCCTCCGGGAGCTGCAGGTCCCTACTGGGCTGCACCTGCAGGCATGGCTCCCGGCCTCAGTGGTGTCCACTCTGATGGCTCCTGGCCACTTCCTCCCACCTCTGGTTTTAAGTTTAGAAGAGCAAAGAGTAAAGACATTGTAAATACCTATTACAAAATGAGGCCCAGAATCAGATGGGATTGAAGTCACTGACGTCTTATAAATAAGAAAACCAAGGCCCAAGGAGCCCACACAACTCTCCCTGAGCCACACCCCAGTTAGCAAAAGGGTTGGTCCTAGCACTGTTGCAGCCCAATTGCCTTGTTCCCCAAGTTTCTTTTCTTTTTTTGAGAGAGAGAGAGGGACAGTGAGAGAGAGAGAGAGAGAAAGAGGAAATCAATTTTATTTAGTTTTGCACATGGCTTTCATTCCTCTGACACTTCATTGTGTATGTGGTGCTGGGGTTCGAACCCATGTACTTGAACATGCCGGGCAAGCGCCATAGCCACTGAGCCACCACTCCAGTCCCCCAAGTTTCTTTGGTAACAGGTGGCTCTGTTTCCTTGTTTGAGTGAATAAATAAATAAATAGTGCTGACTTATGTCCTCTGTGCATACATTTGTTGACTACCCCACACTTGAAGGCCAGCCACAAATATTGGATTGGAGTGAGAGCTTGCCAATAAAACCAAGTTAGTGTCTCATCTGTCAGCAAGGCAGGAGGCTGAACAGTGCAACCTCTGCCTCTCCTCTGGCTCAGTGTCTTCCTCCTTGATTAGATGAGGCTCTGATTTGCTTTTTGCCTACCTTTTTTTTTTTAAATACTGGGGACTGAACCCAGGGGTGATTCTTTATCGTTGAGCTGCATCCCAAGCCCTTGTTTAATTTTTGTTTTTTAAATTCTGAGTCAGGATCTTGCTAAGTTGCTGAAACTGGACTCAAGCTTGTGATCCTCCTTTCTCAGCCTCCTGAGCCACTAGGATTGCAGGCCTGTGCCACAGAGCCTGGCTCCTCTGCCCTCTGAATCCTCGAGACATCCCAACTTCCCCATAAAGACTGCCCTGACTAAGAGTGAGATCGTCACTCTCAGGTGCTCTGCTTAAGGCAGCGATGCCCTTGGTGGGTGCTTCTCAAGCATTCATGGGCATGAAAACCCAAGCAGGTCCTGGCAAATGCAGAAATGGCGCTTCCAAAAGCCCAGTGCATGCCATCCTGCTGTGACAGAGATGGCACCTGGAATGGCAAGGCCCTCCCACTTGCCCCATCATCTTAGTCCGCCTTCTGTTGCTGATAAAACAATACTGCAGACTGGGTAAGTTGGAAAGAAGAGTTTGTCTCAGCGTTCAGGTTCAAGACCGTGGGCCACACTGGTGATGGCCGCCTTGAGGGCAGAGTTGGAGATGGTGCAGACGTTCTGGGGTGAGACAAGGAGTACAGGAGAGCGGTACAGCCACACTGGCTTACCACAGACCCACTCTCCAGGTGATCTTTCTCCCATGAGTCATGGGAAGGCGTTAACCCATACACAAGGGCAGAGGCCTAGTCACCTCTCTGCATGTGTGAGGACACAGGTTTGAACCCCAGCACCACGTACATACTAAGTGTCAGAGCAACAAAACCACATGAAAAACTAAACAAATCCTTCTCTCTTAAATTTTTTAAAAATTTATTTTGAGACAGGGCCTCACTAAGATCCACAGGCTGGCCTTGAACTCATGATCCTCTTGCCTCAACCTCCCAAGTATCTGGGATTACAGGCATGAAACCCCATATCTGGTTCCCTAATTATCTCTTAGAGGTCTCTCTCAATAGGGGATTAGATTCAACATGAGTTATGGAGGAGACAAACCATATTTATACCATTAGCACCAATGGTTCCCAAACCAGGCTTATTATGAGAGGTGTCTGGGTGACTTTTGAAAAACACAGCTTCCTGGCCTCGCACCAGCTCTATCATGAACCTCTGAAAGCAGAGCTCGGAAACTGGAATTTCTACAAGTGCTCTGGGTTAACCCTGATAACCAGCCAGACTTGGAAACACTCTCCCAGACAACAACTGGTGTGGGATCCAGCAAGTATTACAGCAACTTGAAATCACGTTCTGAATATGAGCCTCTTGTAAACCCAGAGTGATCATGACACGTCAGTCAGCTTCCAAGAACTGTCCCTTCTCACGTCATCACAGGACCACAATAGAGAGGAAAGCCATCTAAAGATAACTTGTGACATTAACATCTTCCTTACATGTAGTCATACATCTCTTAAGATGACTGCAGTAGTTGCCTGAACTCAAAATGAGAGCTTTACAAAACCAGGGCTTTGATATGTATTTTACAAGAAGTTCACGTTTGCATGATTATGAGTATCCTGCAATCTCTTGGACCCATCTCTGTGTCACTGAATGTCTTCAAGTCATCCTGGTCCTTGGCCCAATCTAAGAGAGAGCAGTGCTTAGCACAGTCTATACCCTCCCCCAGAGAATATGGAGACAGTGGAGGAGAACCTCTCAATAAGAATGCCCTTCTGAACTAGAAAAGCTCTTCTAAAATATCTCCCAAAGAGCCCACCAGAGAACTTTGGCAGTGGAATGAGCCACCTGCAGACACAGCTCATCCAAGGTGGCAAGGAAATGCTGGGACCCAGATGATAGGACTCCGATAGTCATCCGTGCTGCTAGGAAAACTTTGGAAACACCTTTGGTGAGGACAAGAAGTTCTGAAAGCAGGTCCTCCTTCCTGCCCAGCATGCCTTGGGGTCAGAGTGCTGTCTTCAGGCCTGTCTTAGTCCATTTCCTAGGGACTGAGCCCAGGGCCTCACACATGTTAGGCAGGGATTCTTTCCCTCAGCCACATCCCAGCCTTGGTAAGGCTTTCATTTATTTGTTTTAAAGAGAGAGGGGCAGTAAGAGAGAAAAAGAGACTCAATTCTATTTAGTTTTTCATGTGGCTTGTATTGCTCTGATACTTCATTGTGTATGTGGTGCTGGGGTTTAAACCACGTCCTCATGCATGCCAGGCAAACGCCCAACCATTGAGCCACCGTTCCAGCCCCCTTTGTAAGACTTTTAAAAGGGGTCTTTTGGCTCATGTCTCTGAAGGTCCAAGAGCATGTTTCCAGACTCTTACGAGGTTCTTAACAGAAAAAGGATAAAAGCAAGCAGGAGCATGCAGAAGAGGTCACATGGTGTGAGCGAGTGAGAGGACTGCCAGGGCCACTTCATAGTGATCCACCTGGTGATAACTACTCATTCTCAAGGATGCTAGTCCAACACCTTCTGGACAATAGTGCCCCACGATTTAATTACCACTTAAGGGTCCCACCACCACACAACAGCATCACACTGAGGACCAGCTCACCAATACAGGAACTTTGGGGACAAACTATATTTAAGCCATAGCAAGGCCCATATGTGCCTCCCAGAGAATGCACCTTCAACCTGGGAATAAAAGAGTGTTCCTCAGGGGAGTAGCTCTCAGGTAGCTGCTCAGGGCCTCACTCGTGCGACCACGTGGCTCAGCAACCTGACCCCAAGCTCCATGAGACAGGACTGGGGTGTTTCATTTACCTGCCACCCAGCACCCAGCACAGTGGCTGGCTCATGGAAGCTTCTCAGAGAACATTTGTTAACCACCTAGGTAGTAGTTTGCTTTTAAATTCTAGAGATATCTTGACTGGCACAATGCGAGCTACCAGTGTATGGTTAGTTTTCCACATCCTTCTGGAGTTAGGTCTTTACGGTGTGGTTTGTTTTGTTTTGTGCTAGGGATTGAACTCGGGCCTTGGGAGCATGCTCAGCACATGCTGTACCTATGCCTCCAACCCCTCAATAATGTTGTTATTTCATGTTGCATTAAGCACGTAGTTATATTCCAATGCTTTGACATCTGGGGCCTAGCTGCCCCTCCTAGGGCTGGCCAATTCCTAGATATAGCAAACCACTTTCTTTCCAGCCAAACATGCTTTTTTTTACCCTCCTCTGTAATGATTTCACTCTTGGGGCCACTAGCTACCTGCACTGTGAGCACTGTAGGATCAGGTACTGGACAACTAGGGACATCCTTGCATCCAAGAGCGGCTGATGTTACACACACCAGCTAAGCCTAAAGCTGCTTCCCCAGCCTCGCTAGATGTACTGCCAACGTATCTGCATGGGATATGGCCCCAGAAGAGAGCAACGGAGTTTCCCTGCACAGCAAAGGACAAGCGTGTTGGCTGTCTGATATGATCAGGTACTGTCTTCTTCAGGGGCAGAGTTCAGACAAGCTTACTGCTTATTATAAAAGATGTGGGCTCCCCAAATTCAAGCTTCCTCTCTGAAATCTGCCCACTGTGTCTGGCAGTACCTGGCCCTTGTTACATGGCCCTGTAGGACCCGTGACTGGAGAGATAAACCCAATTTCTGATACCTGATTATTGCTATAGCTGTAACTAATGGAGTCCTTTCTCTCTGACCCTGGAGTCTTGTATCTTCTGCTAGCATCCATAAAAGTGTCGCAGGCTAACATGTTAGCTTGCAAGTAGAGTAAAATTTCAGCCCCTACCCAACCCTTGACATTTCCTAAACAACACCAGCCTTGAGGGGCCTGCTCCTGTCTTACTCCTACCCCTGCCCCTGGTCAGCGAGGATGGACTCCTTCAGGGACTTCTATGTGTGCACATTGGAGGGACAGGCATCGGGAGGAGTCAGAATCGGGCTGCTGTGCAAAGGAAAAGCTGTTGACAAATGAGCCACTGAGGCCCCATTTTTAGCACAGCCAGGGGAAAAAAAGGAACTCCTTTTGGGAAAGCCCCTGTACCAGTGTGCTCATAGCAAGATGCCACGGACTAACGGGCTTAAATCACAGCAGTTGGTTTTCCCATAGTTCTGGAGGTGGAATTCCAGCAACAAGGTGGTAGCAGATGTGGTTCCTAGTGAGGCTTTCTTCCTGGCTTGCAGATAGCAGCCTTCTTGCTTAGCCTCACACGGGACCTTTTGCTTGCTCACATATGGTCAAGTCCCTTCTTCCCATAAGGACACAAGTCCTATCAGACTAGAGCCCTACCCTTATTTAGCCTTAACTGCCTCCCTTAAGGTCCTCTCTCCAAATATCGTCACATTGGGGGTTAGGGTCTCAATATATGAATTTGGGAAGGGACACAGTTCAGTTTGTGGCAGCCCCCGGGTCACCATGAAGTAATTCAACCACATTCACACATCTTACAAACATGATCCAACACCTTCAACCACCTACCTGGGAGAGGTAGAGCAAAAATCAGGTTTCCAGTGAGGCAAATGGGGAGCAGCACTGGACAATGCTGCAGCCCTTTGGCTTCCACTAGTTTTCCTGTGATTTTCTGCATGGTTTTGGTCTGGTGACGTCACCTTCTCACGTCACAGTGTCTTCCTACAGATAGCAATTGCCCACTTTGTGCCTGGGAGAAAGGGTGGGAAAGAGCTGGTTCACAAACTCCACCTGCATTGTGGTCTGAAGACACAGGGAAGCAGCCAGCCTGGGAGAAGAGCCCAGGGGCCTCTGGCACTGTTGCCTTCACATATGGGGTAGAACTGGGCCACAGCCCCTGAGCTTGCTCTGAGCACATCCTCTTTCCTTCTGGGCTTCCATGGTGAGGCCTGCCTACTTGACACTCCCGCTACAGCCTTGCAGTCCCTTGACCCTGCTCTCTCCTGTCCCCTACCTTCACACTCAGTCTCCTCCCTTCACCTTCAAATCCCTGCCTTGCCTCCTGACTTGGCTAACGCCACCAAGACTTAACTTGAGCACCATCTTTTCTAAACTTGAAACTCTGGTAAATTGAAATAGAGAGAATTTGTCCTTGGCATGCTCAGTGACATCTTCTTTCCAGTGGGGACTCTGTTTCCTAAGAAGCCAGACCTAAGAGCTCTCAAGGTACTTAGTCTTTCAGGTAAGGAACAAATCCACTTCATTTGTTGGAACAGATCGTGCTTCTCGTTAGTTCTGTAGCACCCTCTGCTTGCTTAAAGGGTAGCATTTGTTATGTGCTAAGATGTGCTAAGATATGCTAAGGAATTAGCACGATGTAATTCTCATCAAACCTCCATAAAGTAATACTTTTACTGCCTCTACTTTGCAGATGTGGAAACAGGTTTAGAGAGGTTGAAGAACCTGTTAAAGACCCAGCAGGTCCTAGCATGCACAAGGCCCCAAGTTCGGTCCTCAGCCCTATAAAAAAAAGACCCAGCAGGTGAGTGCAGCATCGAGGTTTAATGAAGTCACACTGTGCCTCAACCATGGTGCCCTGCAGCTCATTCTGCAAAGGTCCACTGGGGCCTTCTCAGCATGACTGAGAGACTAGGTAGAGATGGACCCTGAGAAGCAACAGGTAATGCCCAAAACCTACCAGAAGGAGACGGGTAAGAAGGGATCCAGGATGCAGAATCGCTTCTAGGGATCACAGGGCTTGTGCAACAGAGAGCCCATAGAAGCCCCTCCCAAATCCTTGGTGAGCTGGGTCTCATCTTGCTTAGAGGTGACAAACCCAGTAGGATCAGCGGGATCCTTGGCAATGCGCAAAAGCAGAGGTCTCTGAGCAGCCACCAACATGGGTCCTACACCTTGAGGGGAGCTGCCAGCAAGACAAATGCCCAAAGCCCTCACTGCAAACCTGGGATCTCCTCCATGACAGTGGAGGGGGACTGCTGCATACATGCTTCCCACACACGTACAGGGCTTTTGGTGCCTCAATGGGACATCTGCTCAATGCTCTTAAGCACCTGCCAGACAGGGAGCTTCAGACGCGCTCCTTAGGGAAGTGAGATTTTTTTCTCATTGCAAATTGCTGAATGACACCTGCTCAGACCCTTCCTGGGACTGCAGTCTTCTGGAGGTGTCACCCTGAAGGTGGCTCTAAGGGAAGGATTCTGCAGGGGCCTTTTGCACACGTGGTTACACGTGCTCATGTATTTCACACCCATTCTTTTCGGTTGGAAATGTGTTCTCACCTATGTTAATAGATGGAAATGTGAGCTGCTTACAGTTTCCAAGTGACATCAGCATGTGCACCGTGACTCCTTCTGAATCCTAGGCTCGCCAAACCCTTGGCTCACATTTTTATTTTTGCATCTTTTTCTGGTCCTCAGGAGAAAAATGTAACAAGAAGGGGCTGGAGCGGTGGCTCAGCAGTTACCGCGCTTGCCTGACATGAGCGAGGACGTGGGCTCAAACCCTAGCACCACATACACCCTGAAGTGTCGGACCAATTAAGACCACATGAAAAACTAAATAAAATTATTTCTGTCTCTCTCACTGTCCCTCTGTCTTCAAAATAAAAAAAAATGTAATAAGAAAACATTACCTGCATAATACACCTCTGACCCAGCACCCTGCTCTCAAGGTCTTTTCGGGAGAAGGCGGGAGTGCCAGGCTCCAGTCCTTCCACCTTGCTTCTACCCCAGTAGGAGTATCCTGCTCAGGCCTGCACCTTCTCCCCTCCGCTCTGCTGTGCCATCAGCCCTCCCCTCCCACCCTCTCCCCACCAGCACCATCGCAATACCTTCCCCTTCTCCTAGGGGATCTACAGCCTTCAGTATTGCCTTAAAATCCATCCTCTACATTGCAACCAAAGGTATCTCTCTAAAGCTACAAACTGGGTTGAACTCCTCTCCCACCCGATCCCTCCAAGACTTCCTCGTCCCTGCAGGACACATCTAGCCTCCACACCGTTGCACTCATCTCTCACACCTCCACCGTTCTTCTCTAACCCTCCCCACTAATGCTGATGCTTCCTCTATCTTCCCCCAAATGCCTTTTCCCTCTCCGTCCACCTGGCGGCGCACTCTTAGTCACTCCCCAGGATGTGACTCAAGCATTGCTTACTTTTGGAAGTGTCTCAGCCCTCCCACCTGAGGCTGATTGCATCATCTGAGGCTGCTCACCAAAGCTGCCATGTGCCTCTGGGTGTCTCTGAGGTCTGATGCTCCCTGCTGGGATCAACCCAGGGTCTTGCACTTGCCAGTGCTATACCACTTGAGCTCCACCTCAAGTCCACTCCTGGGCTTTTTGCCAGTGGAATTGTTAGTGTGTGTTCATTTGTTTTTTTTTGTTTGTTTGTTTGTTTTGTTTTTGTTTTTGTTTTTAAAAAACTACATTATGAGTATTTAATCTGCCATGTATAACCTGATGTGAAAAATAATAAGGAAAAATACTAGTAGTAAAAAAGAGTTGATTTGGAGATATAAAATATACACGTCCATATTTTATACATTTAAGGTTAATAATGCAGAGTCATGCATGCGATTTTGTAAAGAAAAAATATGTAGAAAATAAGAGCATCCATGCTTGGATAAAGTAGCAATCACCAGAGGCTGAGGTTATTAGAAAAGGAAAAGGTTTTGTGGAGAGGTGGCAATTTCCCTGGACTCTGAATCATAGGTGGGATTTGGTTTTCTTAAGGTAGGAAGTGGGTTTCTAACTCATTTATTTATCAACAATTATGTGTAATTCAGGGTATTACCTACTGAAAGTAGTTATTGCTTTGGGCTTGTCAACATGTTTTATCCTTTTTATCTTTGTTTTTTTTTTATTAGAAGAATATAGAAATACAGTTGAGGGGGAAACATTATCAAAACATTAGCAATCAATGGATATAAACTTTGTTATCGAGGGGAAAAGCCAGATCATGGATGACCACCTTGGGTTTACCTATTGCAGTTTCCCCCAGAAGAACTCATGCGTTAAATGGGTAGCTCATGGAGGAATGACATCTGCTTCTGGGATGGTTCCCCCATCTTCCCAATCTCCAGACTCCTATGAGTTCTTCATATACCCTCCCCCCTCCCCATCCCCCTCCCTACACCTCCAAGTATCCTATAGAGCCATCCCCCTAATGCTCTGAAAGTCATTCAATTTGCAGTTTTGTTAGGTTAGCCGTC
>PVKS010033917.1:0-21334 GCA_004027875.1 Aplodontia rufa | reverse complement strand
CCACACAGAGAAGATTAGCATGGCCCCTGCGCAAGGATGACACGCAAATTCAGGAAGCGTTCCATATTTTTATGTATTGGGAAGGAGTGGGGGGAAGGGATAAGGGTGGGTAATTGGGGGGACTCTTGGGGGTAAATCTAATTTTCAGAATTTACATATATATTATATTGTTTTGTTAGAAGCATGTTTGATTGTTCAACAAATAAATTTGTTAAAAAAAAAAAGGAATGAAAGGGTAATATCCAGGTAAGAGAATTCCGCCACTGCTGAACGTTGCCTCCTTCATGACCATCAACTTGCTGACCACGATGCAACTTTCCAAAAGACATAAAAAGAGTCTAAAGACTAAGCCTATTTAGAGCCAAAACATTGTGAATGATATTTTCTGTACAGCTTGTGTTACAGTCTCTATACAATCTTCTCTCGAAGTCTTTTCCTCACTTTTGAATTTAAATACACCTAGTTACACACATTATATGACTGAATTAAACCCAAACAACCCTTACAACATTAAAGACATTATTGTATTCTCAGTGAATATACTAAGTCTTAGAATACAAATAGTTCTACATCAGCCCCTGTAAAGCCACTGTGTGTTTGAAAAAAGCTTTTAAATGTGAACCAATGGATCTCGTTTTAAGAACATGGTTATGAATGAGATCACCACTCACTTAACAGTTCCCCAAATGAGTTAACAGAAAATGAAAGGAAGGTCCCTTGGAGGTTTTATCTTTGTTCAAGAAGCCATAGTCATTCTCAGAATTCATTCCAGGATCCAGCAGGGCAAGAGGTACACTAAGAGGCACAGCACCACACTGAACAGCACAAAGTGCCAGAGGTCCAGCCAGTACCAGTGCTTCGGCAGCCCGCTGGTCCCAGCCTGTGGCACCCCAGCCTGTGCCACCCGGGGAACCAGTCGCCAGGTCTGCCATGCATGCCTCCATCCCTCCACGAGCTCTGGTGCCGACCTTGCCTCTTGTGACCACTCCAGAAGCCAAAAGCGGTCAGATTGCAGCGTGGCGCCTCGCGTGGGGAGAGAAACTCCAGCGCCCACCCTGCGCAGGCACCCTGGCCCTCCTGGACCATCTCTCCCTCTCTTAAAAAAAAAAAAAAAAAGAAAAAAGAAAAGTTTTATTTAGGGATCATTATGAATATCCAAGTGTCCTGGATCAAATAATGCATATTAAAATGTACTAAAAAGTATTTTTCCAGGCTAGAGAGGAGGCTCAGCGGTAGAGCACATGCCTGGCATGTGCAAAGTCCCAGGTTCAATTCCCAGCATCACATAAACAAAGGGAAAACAAATCACCAAAAAAATTTAAAGTATGTTTTCCATCAATTCATTGTCAACAATCAGTATTACCACATGAAGGTTGAACCATGATTGGATTTGCTCTGTGTGCAATATCTTCAATTAGTGATACTGACCATGGGTGTCCAAGCATCCTGGTGTCCCAGGAAAGCAGGAAGCTGAAACTCCAAACCTCAGTTCTTATGATGAAAGAAAATATAGAGACAGGCATCAAAAGCTATGCAAGAGAACTTTATTATAAGTGACAGGAGAGTGGAAGTGAGGTGAAAATAAATTAAAAGCAGAGACTCAAGCAGAGAGCACTCTCAAGGAAGAGAGAGGGTCATCTGTGAGCAGAGGACAATAAAGGAGACAATGCTGCCTCCATGTTTATTACCGTTTGATGTTTACCAGAAGAACTGGAGTCCTTCCGCAGCCTCTACCAGTCAGGTGGTCAACCCCTCCTTCACGTCAAGTGGTGGAGTTTTTGACCTTCGCCGGTCCTCTCTGGAACTGTCATGGTGGTCATCCTGTTCAGGAGGGCTTCATCCACAAGTCCATCCCATGTTAATGTGGGCATTGGGGTCAATAGCCAGTCACAAGTTACCTTAATGCGCTGGCACTATGAAAGTAATCTTCCTTCCCAGACAAGCGGAAACACCGATGGCGGTAACTCCTAGCTTCACACCAACCTCAATGGAGCCTGTCAGGTCTTAGTCCCATTAATCCTTTTCTTTTGACATATCTTTCAGTTAGCTCCTTTGTTTTTATTTAGTTATTTTTTTATATAGATTAACTGCCACCGTTTGCTTTCTCGCCTATTTTGAGAGTAATTTAAAGAAGACCCGAAAGTAATTGGAGGAATACATTTTTCCCCCTTCCCTCTCTCTGCTTCCTGGCCACCAGGAACAGAGCAGCTTCCCTCTGCCCCACCCTTCCACCATGATGTTTTGCCTCATCGGGAACCCAGAACAATGAGGTTGGCCAACCCTGGGCTGAATCTCTGAAACTGTAAATCAAAGTAAACTTTTCCTCCTCTAAGTTGTTCTGGTCAGGTATTTTGTCACATTGACAGATTTAATTAACATAACTCCTCTGATGGATGGGTCATGATGCTAATAGTTGCTAAAGTCACTTTACAGAGTCGAAGTCTGCTGTTGTAGAAACCACCGACTCTTCACTTGGAATATTGCTCTCCAGTAACCTCTACATGTTCAGCTACCTCAAAGCTCATCCCAATTCTGTCCTTTTGCATTTTTATGGAGGCTTCATTATGTAGGCATGATTGAGCGCAGCATTGGCCATCTGTGATCAACTGAACCTAAAGCCTCCCACCCCACTTCCAAAAGCTGAGAGTGGGCTGAAAATCCCAACTCTCCAATCCTGTTTTGCTCCTTCTGATGACTAATCCCCACTGAGGCTTTTTAGGGGTTGCCAAACAGCAGTCAACAACATACAAAAAGACACATCACTTAGGGTTGGTTGGTTGTTTGTTTGTGAGGGTTACTGGAGATTGAACCTAAGGGGTGCTCTACCACTGAGCTACATCCCCCCTGCTTTTTAATTTTTTTTGTTTTGAGATAGGGTCTCACAAAATTGCAGAGGCTGGCTTCAAACTTGCAATCCTCCTGCCTCAGCCTCCTGTGTTGCTGTGAATACAACTGTGTACAACCATGCAGACAAAGTCACATCCCTTTGGAGATTCCAAGGATTTTAGGAGGTATATGCCAGCAAAGAGGAATAAAGACCAAATACATATTTCAAAATCACACATGTCAGCAGCTCCCATCTTTCCTGGTCAATTCCCTGTGTTAAAAATCTCAGCCTGAGATAGGAATTTAGGCGGACAGAGAACACTGAGTCTCTAAAGGGAAACACCCATAAATTGTTGGAATGCAAAACAAACAATTCATGAGCAACCCAGCTGGTGTCCTTTTACCCGTGTCCTTGCCCATAGCCTGGCGACTGACTGAACAAAAACAATTCTGCAAGATGACCACAAACATCTGCAGGGACTTTCCACTAGGGAGCATGTGCATTAGAGACTTTGATGACCAAGAAGTGACCCAACCATCATTATAATAGTAGAGGGCACAGCCCTGGGTGGAGATTCAAGAGGCTAATGAGAGATGTGATGTAGGAAGTGGCATAACACTCACAATGGGCAACCTCAAGGAAAACGCACAAAACTGCATAACCCTGCTCTGGCTCTACCTCCAGTTCAGTCCCCAGCTACATTAGAACTCCAGACTAAATGAATACATAACAATGAAGCCACCATTGTGCATAATTATAATGCACACACAAAAAGGAGAACCCCAGACTAAGACGACAGGACTCACTCTCTCCAAGATCACTCACAATCCCATTCTCCAATGTGTGCTTTCAACCTTTATAGTAAATCTCTTGCTCCACTACTTGTACCTGACATGTCTTCAAACTCTTTTCTGTGATATGACCTATAACCTGGAAGGTTTTGGATAAGGTGGCACATGCTGTAATTGCAGAAACCCAGGAGGCTGAGGCAGGAGGATCACAAATTCAAGACCAGCTTGGGCAACTTAGCAAGACATTCAGCAACTTACTGAAAGCCTGTCCCAAAATAAAGAAGAAAAAGGCAGGGGCTGGAGCAATGGCTCAGCACTTATAGTGCTTGCCTGGCATGCACGAGGACACAGGTTGGAAACCCAGCACCACATACACAACAAAGTGGTGTCAGAGCAATGAAATCCACATGAAAAACTAAATAAAATGTATTCTCTCTCTCTCCATTTCACTCTCTCTCTTTAAAAAAAAAAAAAAAGGCTGAGAATTCGCTCAATGTAGAGTGTCCCTGGGTTCCACTCCCAGTATGGGATGGGGGTGGGGAAAGAGAAACAGAAAGATAGAAGAGAATCTGGAAGGTCTGAGTGAGGTCTCCTCCACTCATGCAGAGCTCCTCAGAGCCCTGTACAGTAATAAGTTCAGGCAAATTTAATACATAGGCTCTAGTGAACGCCATTTCATCCAGCTTAGGAGGCAGATGTCACTCCCTCACTCCTGCTCCCTACCTTGTGTCTTCTGGTTCTCCCTTTTTCTCTCTGGTATGTTGCACTGGCAAGAGAAAAAAACGCACAAGAACCAGTTTTATTTAACTGGTGTTACCAAAAGGCTCAGGGGATTTGCATCCCCCCTATATCACTTGGCCACTGCACAGATCCCTGTAAAGGAAGAGATATTTCTGCTACATCCCACATACCACCATTCCACAGGGGTCCTCCCATTTAGCCATGCAAGGTGGCCAAGCCCAGCAAGCTTCCTCTGGTGCAGCTTCCTGATACCCCCTCTGTATCTGTCCATCTCTGTTTCATTTTTCTTTTCTTTTCTTTTTTTTTTTTCAGGGCTGAGGACTGAACTCGGGGGCCTTGCGCATGCTTGGCAAGCGCTCTGCCACTGAGCTAAATCCCCAACCCCTCTGTTTCATTTTTCAAGTTCAACTAGCTCAAATAATACAAAATAGCTCAGCAAGTCCACTGTATGAGAAGACACCCCAGCCGGCCATGAAATGCTACCTGCTTGTTGGCATCCCCCAATGTTTATTAGAGATTGTACTAGAACCCCCCTTGGTTGGCTTGGAGATCTGAGGAATCCATTGTGGGGTGGGAAGGAAGTGATAAAAAGAGAAGTCTGAAATGTACTAAATTTAATTATAAGAGGCCAGAGGATGGAGGAAGGAAGACAAGGCAAGTCAATCACTTAGCAACTACAAGGCCAATCCATTAAAATCGATTCCACATTTCCAAATGTGTGTTAAAACCTTGATTCAAAACCCTTGGCTGCCAACCAACCTGGCACCAACGCATCCTGCTTACAACCCAAACAGTCCAGAAACATTGAGGACTTCTCCCTATGGATTCTCATCCTATCCCAGAGCTCTCCTTGCTTCACTTTATCGTCTTATCTACAGCCAACAGAGTTTTGATGGAAACAACTTGCGCTTTCTTTCCCTAAGTTTTCCTGATAAAAATGCTCTTAGTTGTCGGTCCAGCAGACATTTTCCCAGCTGCTAGCTAGCTAGCTAGTCCTGCTGCTAGAATTTGCAGGAGCTTGTCTCAGGATCTTGTTCTTTTTCTGGCTAGCATTTCTGGCTAGCTCGATAACTCCGTTATTGCAGAGATCCCTGTGTCTCAGGAGTTTGGGTTTGCTAGAAGGAAAAAGTTCACAGTACCCTCCCCTTTGGTTCATGACTCACTCAACTCTTACGAATTTCTTGGGTTTTGCTTACGTGAGAGAGACAAGCTGGAGGAGATGGAAGGGACAATTCTGCTCCCTTACCTATGCGAGAGTTCCCCATGGGGCACAGAGCCCAGAGCACCCATAAAAAGTATGGAATCCAAGAAGACCTCAAGGCATCTCAGGCCTCAAGACCCGAGGTGGGGCATAGGCAGTGAGTGAGCCATTCCACCTGCAGCCATGCTGTGGAGGAGCTGGAAGCTGATCTCAGGCCCTGAGCCATCTATAATATAAAGCCCCATCATTCAAAACCACCTGATGACACATACACAATGGAATATTATTTAACCTTCAAAAGGAAGGAATCCGGATGCATGTTACCTCTATTAGAGTTCTAGGCCAGAGGCCTGACTCTGGGTTCTCCAAAAAATCAGGTCTGGCCTTGTGCCACATGAACCAAAGAGAAAAGTAAAGATGATCAGGGTGTAGAGGCGCACACTTGTCATTCCAGCTACCCGGGAGGCTGAGTCAGGAGGAACACAAGTTCAAGATCAGGCTAGACAATTTAGCAATATTCTGTTTCAAAATTTAAAAACAGACTGGGGATGTAGCTCAGTGGCACTGTCCCTGAGTTCAATCCCCAGTATCAATCACTGAAGAGAAGAAGAGAAGTAATGGTGAAAAGTAGGAATGGAACTTCAATCAGTGTCTCTATATTGGCAAGAAAACAGGACAAGCATTTCCCGGTCTTCAGGAGCACTGACATGAGCTGCTACATCACACAGACGAGGGGGATCAGAGGAATGAGTCTTGGTCAAACTGTAGTCTGGTTGATCCACATCTCAGGACTGGTCGCAGGACTTGTCCGCAGTGAGGGATGTTGCCTGGTGGGTAGTTTCCATCGTCAGAAGTTTATCAATCAGACCTTGCTTTAGTCAGCTTTATGTTGCTGTAACCAAAAGACAACAACAATGCAGACGAGGACATATTTCTCTGGGGCCCACAGTTTCAAAGGTCTCAGTCCATAGATGGCTGACTCCATTGCTTTGTAGCCAAGTTGAGGAAGAACATCAGGGCAGAAGAGCGTGATGGAGGAAAGCAGCTCAGAACACGACAATCAAGAAGCAGACTAATGCACTCCCAGGGACAAAATATATCCCCAAATGCACACCCCAGGGACCCACCTCCAGCCACACCCTACCCAATTACCACCCAGTTAATTCATTTAACGGGGTCTATGCACTGATTAGGTTAAGGCTCTCATAACCCAATCTTCTCACCCCTAAATTTTCTTGCATTGCCTCTCACATGAGCTTTTGGGTACACCTCACATCTAAACGATAACAAGCGAGGCACACTGGTACGTGACTATAATCCCAGCTACTTGGGAGGCTGAGGTAGGATTACAAGTTTGAGGCCAGTCTCAGCAAGTTAGTGAAACCCGTCTCAAAATAAAAAATAAAAAGGCGGATGATGTAGTTCACTGGTAAAGCACCCCGGGTTCAACCCCCGCACCATAAACCAACAAACAAACTGCAACAGACCTGTTGTTCCTGGAATCCAAGGTGACTCAGGGCAAAGGAAACAGATGCAAAATGAAGGCAAAGATGCCAAGTTTTTAACATTTGCAGGCCCACGTGAAGAGTCTGTGCTTTTATTATTTTGTTCATTTATTATGCAGTACTAGGGACTGAACCCAGGGGCACTCTACCACTGAGCTACATCCCCAGCCCTAAAAGGATCTCCCTAAATGGCCCAGGCTGGCCTTGAACTTGCAATCCTCCATCCTCTGCCTCCTGAGTCTTTGGGGTTAGAGGCTAAATTGGTGTTTTTAGCAGAAGCAGCCTCTAAGTCCTTGTTACACAACAGGGGTGAACCTAACAAACACTGTACGATTCCATTTACATGAGCTACATACAGAAGTCAAACTCATAGAGAGAGAAAGTAGAAAGAAGGCTGCCAGGAGCTGGGGAAGTGGGCACTGGTAGTTTATCAGGCACAGAGCTTCAGTTTGAGAAGGTAAAATGCTGCACTCTAATGTGCATGTACTTAACACTACTAACCAATTTACACTTAAACTCACAAACTTTACATTATATATGTGACTATGAAGAGATCAATAGCAGCAGAGGAATTCTGAACAATGTGGGCCCTTAGGGGGAAGCAGTTCAGTTAAAGGTGTCAACTGACAGGGAGTGCAGACACAGCAGCAGACTGAGCAGACTGAGTCACCCTGAATATAGCACTGAGGCACGAGGACTCTAGGGGGCAGCAACGTTTAGGGGGACATGTTTTTGTTGGACTCTACTGCAATGACAACCTGAGGGGACGCAGTTCAAACATGGAGAAGACTGTGCTTCTCCCAGCTGGGAGGAGCCCAGGTGGCTCTGCAGCAGTCCAGGAGGAGAGACCAGAGCCAGCCTGGGGCGTGGGACCCAGTCACAGCGGTGTGGAAGGGCTTGCTGGTTCTGCCTTCCTTCCTGCCGCTCCCTCTCTCTGCACATTTGCTTCATTCTCTCCTCCTGCCACCTGAAGGAGAGGGAAGGGGTAAGAAACTCTCTGTCACCTTCCAAGTCTCTGTGCAGCAAGGGTGTGCCCCATTCACACACACCCAGCGCTGGCTCTGTGACGCTTGAGACCTGCTTGCCACCCAGATAAAGGACCACACTCTCTCACTGCTGCCCTTTTGCATGGAATCTGTCTCACTTTTCTGCCCTGCTCACCTAGGACATTGTCAAATATCTGCAACCAGCTCTGGCTGCCCCACACCCCTGCCCAGTCCTGTGGCCCCAAGGCTCACCAACCACCCAAAACATATTTCAGGGCCCTCAGGAAAGCGTAGCCCTCCTCCTCTCTGCTTGAATCCTCAAAAGACAAGGGCCACCTCCCCTGTGGCTGCTTTCCACTCCTCAGGATTTCCTCCCCTCAAGCCTCAGGATTCACAATAGAGAGGGTCCTTCCAGCTCCCCAGTGAGTATCCAGACCATGCCTTAGTGCCTTCCTCCCTCCCGCTCCTCCCACGCTTCATCCTGGTTACAGTCTCTGCACCCACTTGCTGAGTCCTCCTCAATGAGGTCACTGGATGCTCAGCTCCAGGGAAGCTGCTTTGGTCTCATCTACTTCGATATTTCTTCCACCAACCTTTGCCTCTCATTGCTATGGTCCTATTTTGAGGTTATTTTTACTGAGAAATTGCTAAGGATAAGAAAGTTATGATCTCATAATTTACCATGCCTGTCTGGGACCAGTAGTGTGTCTGTGCTGGAGCTATGGGACCAACACTGACAAACAAGTGCCCTTTTCCCTTGTCTTTCTCCCTGACCCCCACAGTACTGAAGACTGAACCCAAGGGTACTCTATTGCTGAGCTACATCCTTCCTTCCATCCCTCCTTCCTTCTTTCATTTATTTATTTATTGGACAGGTCTCATCAAGTTGCCAAAGCTGGCCTTCAACTTGGGGTTCTTCTGCCTCAGCCTCCCAAACAACTGGGATTACAGACAGGTGCCAACATTTCTGGACTGTATTTTCATATTTTTGTGGCAAAACATGCATAGCATCAAATTTATAATCCTAACCATTTAAAATGTACAGTTCAATAGCATTAAACACATTCATATTATTGTGCAAACACCACTACCATCCCGCTCCGGAACTCTTTCATCTTACTGAACTGAAACTGAATACCCAGTACACACTAACTCCCTATAATCTGCCGTCCCATGACCCCTGGGAATCACAATTCTCCTTTCTGTCTCTATGGATATGACTACTCCAGAGACCTCATGTAAATGGAATCGTAACGTATTTGTCCTCTTTTGACTGGCTTATTTTGCCTAGAACAATGTCCTCAAAGTTCAATCATGTGTCAGGATTTCTTTCTTTCTTTTCTTTTCTTTTTTTTTTGTGCTGGAGATTCAACCCAAGGGTGCTCTACCACTGAGCTACATCACCAGCCCTTTTTATTTAGTTAATTATTTAGTTATTTGAGACAGGATCTCACTAAATTGCTCACTCAGGCTGGCGCAAACTTAAGATTCAGCCTTTCAAGCATGAGGATTATAGGCTTGTACCACACCTGGTACACTTCTGTTCCACCGCGTGCACATACACATTTCATTGATGCATTCGTCTGTTATGGACACTTGAGTTGCTTCCACTTTGAGGCTATTATGAATGAAGGCTGACATCAACACAAGGGTACAAATATATCTTTGAGATCCTACTCTCGATTTTTTGGCTATGTTCATAGAAGTGGAATTGCTGGATCATGTGGTAATTCTATCTTTAATTTTGTAAGGAACAGTTATATTGTTTGTCCACAGCAACGTCACTGTTTTACATTCCCACCAATGTACAAGGATTCCAATATCCTGACCACATCCTGGTCAACACTTGTTATTTTCAAAGAGATGGCTTCTTTCTTCTTTTTTCCAGTGTTGGGGATGGAATCCAGACTTGAGCAAGCTAGGCAAGTGCTTTACCAATGAGTTACAGCCACAGCCCTCAAACTGAAGGCTTAATCATACAGTGAACCAGCAGGTCTTGTGATCGCTTGTCAGAAGAGCAACTCTATTCATCTTTTCCACTGAGCTAGTCCTTCCTGGGATGAGAGCGGAGCAAGGCCCAGTGGAGCCTGATAAACCTCCCATCACGAATAACTAATTACCTGCTTACAATCTGCTGGGAAATACAGGGTAGTAGGGGAATCCTTAAGAGTCACTAGTGTCACAGGAATCCCTTGGCCCAACACTGGTTCACTGTAGTTGTAGATGCTGTACTCAGTCCCACCCTACTCTGCTCCACTTCCTCCAGGCCTCAGAATTACTAGAATCAAAGCTGCAAGGGTGACCCTTCTCTGAGGGGCAACCTTAGAGTTCCGCATACACAGCCTTTCCTTCAGGAACAAACCTATCTCTCTGCCTCCTTCTAGGGCAAAGACTGATCTCAGCATCAGGAGGGGTTGAGGAATCCTGGGGCAAGAGAACCGAGTGTCCTCTTGGGACAGGAACTGTGGAGGATTCTTCTCTCCACACTAGGAAGGGAGGTGGGCTTCTGGAGAGCTGGGGGTTCCAATCCTGGAACAAGGTGGGCACCATGGGGAAGCTGTTGCTGTGTGAGGATGCAACTTTTCTGAGGGTTTCCTCAAGTTCTCAAAGGTGTCCGTCCATGACAGTGATCTCATGAAAAGGAAATGCCTTACCATCCCCCTTTCTCTTCCCCATGCAAAACCCTGTCCTTTCTCGGGAAGCAGGGCAGGCAGCAGGGCAGGACCAATCAGCTCTTGGTACTTGGGCAGGCAGTACAGGCAGGGAGGTGACAGGTAGGGCCCATCTTGCTGAAGATCTCCAAGGTTGGGAAGGTACTGAGGTGGGAACATGAATCTCAGGAGTGGGGCCTGCTGTTATGGTCTGGATATGAGGTGTCCTCCAAAGCTCCTGTGTTAATGCAAAAATGTTAGGAGGTAAAATTATTGGATTGTGAAAGCTGTAAGCTAATCAGTCCATCCTAGTTGGAATGGATAGAGTGTCAACTGCAGGCAAACGGATCACTGGGGGTGTGCCCTAGAAGGGTGCATCTTCCCTGAGGGCACCTTCTCCTCCGCCTCTTGGTGACCATTAATGGAGCAGAGCTCCTCTATGGTGCCCTTCCTCCACGACGTTCCACCTCACCTAGGGCCCAGAACAATGGAGACAGCCTTCAGAGACCAAATAACTTTTCCTTTTCTAGAGAAGATGTTTTTGTCAGGTATTTTAGACACAGAAACAAAAAGCTGACTAACACACCTGCCACTGATAACACATGGTCAAGGGGATCCACAGGCATATGACTTCAAAGGAAATTATTTCAATTTACAGACACGTAAGCCTATACCTAGAAGAACCAAGAAACTCCACCAAAAGACAGCTAGAGCTTATCAATTAATTTGGCAAAGCAGAAGGATACAGGGTCAATACTCATAAATCAATATCTTTTCAATACTCCAACACTATTGAGGTGAGAATGAAATCAGGAAAACCATTCCATTCACAATAACCTAAAAAAAGAAAAAGAAAAGAAAAGAACTCATTTGGGAATTAATATAACTAAGGGAGCAAAAGATCTCTACAAGGAAAATTATAGAACATTGAAGAAAGAAACAGAAGACCACCTGAGAAGATGGAAAGACATCCCATGTTCTTGGATAGGCAGAATTAAATGCTATTGATTCAATGAAATCCCCATCAAAATGCCAATGACATTCTTCACAGATATAGAAAAATCAGTTCTTAGATTCATTTGGAAGAATAAGAGACCCAGAATAGCCAAAGCAATATTTAGCCAAAAAAAAAAAAAAAAAAAAAAAGCAGGAGGCATCACAATACCTGATCTGAAACTAAACTACAAAGCTGTAGTTACAAACAACACAGCATTGTTATCAAAATAAACATAAAGAGCAATGGAAAAGAACAGAGGATACAGAGACAAAACCACAAATCTATAGCCATTTGATATTTGCAAAGGCAGCAAAAATATACCTTGGACAAAAGACAGCCTTTTCAACAAATGGTGCTGGGAAAACTTGATAGCCCTATGCAGAAAAATGAAATTGGATCTTTATCTCTCACCCCACAGAAAAATCAAATCAAAATGGATCAAAGACCTAAGAATTAAACCAGATACCTTACAACTGTTATAAAATAGGGTCAACACTCCACCATAAAGGAGCTGGCATCAACTTCCTTAACAAGACCCCCATAGTGCAAGAAATACAACCAAGAATCAATAAATGGGATTCTATTAAACAAAAAGCTTCTGTACAGTTCAGGAATCAATTAGGAACAACTAATCAATTAAGCCTACAAAGTGGGATAAAATCATGACCACCCATGCCTCCAACAGGGGTCTAATATCCAGGATATTCAAAGAACTCCAAAAGCTTAACACTAGAAACACCAAAGAGCTAAACAGAAACTTCTAATTAAGATTTCGCCTCACTCCAGTCAGAATGGCAAAGATCAAGAATACACACAACGAATGTTGGAGATGGTGTTGGGGAAAAGGAACCCTTAGGCATGTTGGTGGGACTGCAAACTAGTAAAACTTCTTTGGAAAGCAGTATAGAGACTCCTCAAAACATTAGGGATAGAGCCACCATATGACCCAGCAATCCCACTCCTGGGTATTTTCCCAGAAGATATAAATTTGGCATAATACAGCAACACAGCTACATCAATGTTTATAGCAGCACAATTCACAATAACTAAATTATGGTATCAACCCAGATGCCCATCATTTGATGAATATACATATAGTTCCTCAATATATACAAATATATATATAAAATCATATATAAATGTATATATAAAATCATATATAACTATACATAAAATCATATAGTTCCTTAATTTTATATATACACACACACACACACATATATATATATATGTATGTATTATATATATATATATACACATATATATATATGTATGTATAATATATGTTTGTGTGTGTGTGTATATATAAAATCAATCTCTGGAATTCTACTCAGCTATTAAAAAAAATGAAGTCATGGCCTGTGCTGGTAAATGGATAGAAATGGAGAAAATTCTGCTGAGTGAAATTAGCCAAACCCAGAAACTCAAGGCCCAAATGTTTTCTCTCTTATATGGAAGCTAGAGTACAAACAACATAGGAAAGAGTAAGAGAACAATAAGTTTAGACAATGGACTCATCAAACACAGATTACCAATCAAACTGGGGCAACCTTGCAGACTAGAGGTGGGGGGAAATGGAGAGGGAGGGAGTGGAAGTAGGTGGAAAGCGTGGGGAGGGCAAAGGGGGATATATGATATGTGCATGTATGAAAGTGTAACAACAAACCCCTTCAAAACATAAAACTATAATGAAAAGTAGAATCTTGTTTTTTAAAAAAAACAAAAACTAGACATGCAAGGACTAAAACACACATTTCATATTTTTAGAATATTAAGAAGAGACGGGACTGGAGCAGTGGCTCAGCGGTTACGGCACTTGCCTGGCATGTGCAAGGATGCAGGTTCGTACCCCCTCACCACGTACAGAACAAAGTACTGGGGCAACAAAGGTCACATGAAAAACTAAATAAAAATTCTTTCTTTCTTACTGTCCCTCTCTCTTTAAAAAAAAAAAAAAAGATAAGAGACAAAGTGTTTTTGGAGGATCAGCCCATGGTGCTCTGTCAACACAGCAGTAAGGTGCTATTGGACTTAGTTTTACAAAATCCACATACTCATGTCGCCCCTCTGAGTGAAATTAAGCAGACTCCCTGAGGAGAGCATCCCTGGCATCACATCTAGGAATGGATGCTTTCTTTAGCATTTAGAACAAGGTGAGGCAAAGAGCATTTTCCCTACCAAAACTGCATTAGAAGGCTCAGGAAGGTAAGATGGCTTGTCCTAGACCATACAACAAGATTAAAAGTGGAGCACTTCATTTCTCAAAGCAGCAGAAAGTTGTTTCCTCCAAAATGTTCCAAAGCAAAGAAATGTACAAACATTTGCATTCTGTAAATTTACAATTTAACTAATTCTACTTAAAAGCAAAACTGCGTATGCTTCCTATGCTGCTTCATGCTTCTGTGTGAACTGGATCCTTTGGACTCCACATGGATGGGGAAGAAAACCTTGCTGTTTCTGTGGCTACCATGGATGTATCTCTATTCTCTGCATCCTAGGCGTCTGGCTCTTTCACTACAAGTCTGTGTGACAATGGCCAACAAACTACTGCCCAGGTGCCAGGTCTCGTCCACTGACTATTATATGGTCTACAAATAAGATGGTTTTTACATTTCTAAATGGATGAAAAAGTTTTCAAAAAATACTTCATGACACATCAAAACTGTATGGAATTCAAATTCCAATTTCTATAAAGTTTTACAGCAACACAACTACACTTACCTATCGTCCTATAGCTGCTTTTCTTGGTACAATAGCAGAGAAATCACAAGAGAGTACGGCTCTCAAAGCCCAAAATATTTACTAGTTGGCCCTAAATATAAAAAGTTTGGTGACCCCTGATCTACATGTCTTGGACCATTCTGCCACAGATTGCTTCTGAAACAACCCAGAAAATGTTTTTATGACCATGTCAAAACCATATCTTTGACCAATAAGCTGCATATATAAAAAGCATCTGTTCCCCAAATACATTCCACTTTTCATTTCCTTTCTGAAGTGGCATTCTTCTGTCATACTACTGGTTCCTTTGTTAGAGTTAATAAATGATATGTGGTCATGACCAATTTGTCTATGAAACATGATTTTAGCACACTTTCAATGGAAAGGATTCATGTCTTAAAGGAAGCAGCAAGTGACTGATGAAGGGAAGAAATGAAAGTCTCTTCTGACCTCAGTCTTGATTCCAAGGCCTCAGGCTACACTTTGGCCTGCAATCTAGGCTACTCTTCGTACTGACTGCACCAGCTGGCATCCATACCCTGCAAGTAAGAACCACTGTGTGCACTTTCCACATAGTAGTTCACTTAACCCTCAGGAGGCACCCAAGAGGTAAGTTCTGTTCCTATCACTGCTTTATAGACAGGAAAGAGAGGTCCAGATGGGCTAAATAAAATCCAGACCATAAAGTCAGCACACATAGGAGGAGGCACGGACACCAAGGCCTCTTGAATCCACTTCCCTATACTAAGCCAGGGGACACAGAACCTGACTGTCAGGCCTTGGGTCTTTCAATGCCCGCGGCTTATTTGTTCTGCTCCCTCTCACTGGTGTCTGGGGCAGGAGTTAATAAGTAACAAAGAAAACTTCCTTATTTTCTCCTAACATTTTCCCCTTCCTTAGCCTCTCTGTATCTATTGTATTTACTGCAAATCCCTTTTAGGGGTTCCTCCCCGCTCATACCTAAAAAACTTTAAGAAACTACAATTGCGTGAGAGCAGAGTGAAAAACATCAGCATTATAGAATGTATAATTATTTCCCCCACCCCGCAATAATATCCATTTTCTGGATTCATCAGACACGAGGGACAGGGAAGGAATGCTTGCTATCCCATTATATAGCCACAGATATAATAACTTGTCATCTTACAAATATTGAAAATGTATTAAGTTTAGAAAAGTTCTCCTCAGGAAATAAGCCTATGGAGCTGCTGTTTTCTCAGAATATAAAAGGGATTTGAAAACACAAAACTAAATAAATGGTCAGAACACTCTGGATTTCCCTTAAAAACTGTAAATCTACTTTCCAGTCCCAATTTAAGTCTTTCTGTATCAAATCAGCTGTCTGCACTCTTTCTGTACCTCTGGGAACGCCTAAGTAAGCGAGCATCTGGTTATTTCTTGTGTGTACCATCCATTTCCCTTAATCCTTACTGATAGCTTTCAGCTAGAACAGAGCAAGAGCCTCTGTTCAGCTATTAGAACCCCTGGCTTTCTGCTATGGTTTGGATCTGGAGTGTCTCCCCTAAAGGCTCTTGCAGTAGCTTGGTCCCTGGCTATTGGCACTATTGGGAGGTGGTGGAAAATTTCAGAGGTGGAGCTACTTGGAGGAAGCAGGTCACTGGGGGCATGCCCTTTATGGGGATATCTTGTCCCCCAGGCCCTTCCTTGCTATTTCCCAGCTGCCTTGAGCAGTTTGGATCCACCATGCACTCCCTACCATGTTCTACCATACTACAAGCTGAGACCTCTAAAACAGTGAGACAAAATAAACCTTTCCTCCTTTAAGTCACAGTGACAACTAACACCCCCCGCATGGATGCCTCCTGAAAGGTGAATGTGCCAGGCAGGAAGTTACTTTATGGCCACAGATGACTGAGAGATCTGCAGACCTCACCAGACCCGGACTACTTTTTCTTCCACTTCTCCTTGTAGGTAGACACAGAACTCTCCCAGCTAAGCAGGCTGAGAAGAGAAAAGCAAGGAGGCAGGAGGTAGTGGCTTGATTGTGATATCAGCTTCCTCCTCCTGTGTGAGACCCCCCACCCCAGGGTCAGGCACTGAACACCCCACCTAGAGGGTGTTCCTGGAGAAGGGATCTACATCTACTGCCATGGATGAAGAAACTGGTCCTCGGACATGGCAGGACCTGTGGAGGTTCCTTCTACTTTCCACTGAAATAACTCCCTACTCCCACTGCCATCCATAAACAGGCCAGCAAGCACAAAGAAAAGCCTCAAGATGTGTCAACCAAATGCCCAAGTTTATTAACATGTTCCAGAAGCCTTTTCACTGGTAGATGCAGGCTTGTTTCTGAAACCTAAAGCTCCTGGGCTCCAGACTCAGGCCTAGTGGGCTGCACAGAGCTGCTGACCCTCACCTGTGTCTTGAGCTGACTGCCTTCCGCTAGGCATTAGCACCAGCAGGAGACATCTGGGCACCAGGGGCATAAAGCTCTTCCTTTTTTTCTGTCTGTACATCAGCAGAAAGAGTCAGGTGAGTGAGCAAAGGCCTTTCTGAGCCCCTGAGGGTCCAAACCCCAACAGTGGATGCACCCACCACTATCCAGCTGTGTGGCTTTTCTTTTGGAGAAATGGCTCTCCAAGTCTGCTTTTCCCATCTGTAAAATGAACACGGGTTGGTGTAAGGATCAAATGAAGTAATAAATATTAGCCTGATGCAAGCATGTCATTAAAACAGCCAAATAACCAAGTGCAGTGGTACACGCCAGCTGCCTGGCAAGCCGAAGCAGGGGGATCAGAAGTTCAAGGTCAGCCTTGGCAACTTAGAGAGGCCCTATTTTAAGATGAAAAGGGGTGGGGACATAGTTCAGTAGTAGAACACCTCTGGTTCAATCTCCAGTATTGCAAAAAAAACCACAGCCAAATTGACCTAAAGGGCAACTCACGGAATGCCTGAAGCTGGGGTGGTTGGTATAGTTGGTGGGTAAGCAGCCCTGGTGATCTTCCTGTAAAACTCAATCATTTGGACAGCAGGCCAGCTAGAGCATAAATTCCAGGTCTTCCCCCATGCAAATGCAAAACAAATTATTTTTCACCCCTTCCTGAAACAAAAATTAAAAACATGAGCAAAAGAATGACAACCACCACAGTACAAGGCATTGCCGGATTCTCACTTGTATCAGTATTGTTCAAATAACTTTATGTTGATCAACTTACTCAATTCTCCACCTAACTCTTTGAGATGTGAACTTTTTAAGATTTAAACTCCTCCCCCACTTGACAGCTGTGAGAGGTTAAAAAACACCCAGGACACACAGAGATGGAGTTTAAGACCAAGTGGACCCCGGGGACCCGGATTCAAACCCCAGCACCACGTACACAACTGAGTGTTGGAGCAACTAAGGCCATGTGAAAAACTCCTGTCTCTCTCACTGTCCCTCTCTCTTTAAAAAAAAAAAAAAAAAAAAGCCTGTCTCAAAATTAAAACAAACAAACAAACAAAACCGGGCTGGGGGAAAGCTCAGTGATAGAGCACTTGCTTAGTGAGGCCCTGGGTTCAATCCCCAGGACCAAAAGGAAAGAAAATAAGAAATCCTAAAAGTTGTAGAATGCAGTTTTCGATAGACAAGTGTTCCAGCTGGCATCTCCTATTGATGTAAGCTAACTGTGCAAAAGCAGAACTGTCTCAGAGGCAAGCTTGCGCATGCAGCATCCAGGCAGTCTCGCGCCGGACAGGCTTAACCTGCACCGCACACATCTGCAGACTGCTCAAGAGCCTCCAGGCCCTGTTAAGCCTGTGGCCTACCTACCCCATCATGGCTTAGTCACTACGTTATGGATTGGATATGAAGTGTCCCCAAGAGTTCCTGTGTTAATGCAGCAGGTGAAAGGATTTGATTACCAGAGATTTAAGCTAATCAGTAGATTAATTCATTTGATGAATTAAAAATTTGAATGGACTAATGGAAACTATAAGCAGGTGGGTATGGCTGGAGGAAGTTAGGTTACGGGAGGTGTGCCTTTGGGGTATACATTTTGTTCTTGGCCCCTCACACTCTTGATTCCTGGTTGCCACGTGATGAACAGCTTTTTTCCACCACACCCTTGTGCCATGATGTTCTGCTTCACCTTAGCCCAGAGCAATGGAGTCAGCTGAGCATGGACTAAACCTCTAAAACCATGAACCCAACATAAACTTTTCCTCCTCTAAGTTGTTCTTGTCAGCATTTTAGCCACAGCAATGGAAAGATGACTAACATCCCTTCTGTAGTCTCCAATACTCCAGATCCACTCTGGGAGACACCAGAAAGCTTTCAAGAGAGAACATATCCAATAACAAAGATCTTTATGATATATGAAAACAGGACTAAGAGGGCTTTTATGAAAAAGAAAAATCCTACAGGTGGTTCCACATGCACAGCACACTCAGGATCTCAGGGTCAGTGCTCCCCTGGGTCAGTCCTCACTTGTCATGTCTCCTCCAGGGCCTATCCTGGGTACTGCACAAGATCAAAATGGCAGCAAGATCCAGCTTCTATTATTTTCTCTGTTGCTGAATCCACCTTGATCTGTACAGGTTTGGCTTTGTCTATAACACAAATGGTATGATTTCTTGAGCAGATTGTCAGTTTTCCTGTGTGCATTACTTTTCAAGAGGGATCATTCCTGATAGTTTTCTGTTTCAAAAAAGGAAAATAGTATCTTGCCTCTTCCCTCAAGTACAGTATTCTCCCAAGGGTACGTCTGATAAACAAGAAAAGGACTTGGGAGGGATTAATCAGACTACATAGATTCAAGGGTCCAGAATCCACAAGTAAATGGTCGAAGGGTATCTAGAAGTAGGTGCAGATGCTTTAAAGATGCAAGTATCAGGGGTGACAAGATCAAGTTCTCTGCTCTCTGCAAAGTAATCCTTCCTACTGGAAATACCAATCAACCTTTCTTTTTTCCAGAAAGAACTTAAAACTGCTTACAGAGACTACATGTGTGCTAAAAGTGTGAAGCCTTCCACCAAAGCCTGTGCTTAAACCACTAACAGCACCTCAAGGACTTTTAAGTACCAGAGTCCAAGGCTCATGCCCAGCATGTCCAATTCAACTTTCTCATTGTTAATGGCAGCCCAACCCTACCATTTGCTCCTCTTGAGCTCCAATGCCTGACACTAAAAAAGTCAGAAGAGCTCCTTTTGTGGGGAACAGGGAGCACCGAACCATGGGAAGTAAGTCATCAGCCTTCATTGAATGCTGTTTCTCTCACCTAAAATGACTAAAATTCCAAATTGGGTGTCACTGTTGCATGTGTGGCAGTAGGGGTACAGTTACTGTGGTTTAAGCCAGAGGTTCTCCACCACTCAGCTATATTCCCAGTTCATTATTAATTTTTATTTTGAGACAAGGTTTTACTAGTTGGTGAGGTTGGCCTCAAACTTGTGATTCTCTCATCTCAACTCCCCAAATCTCCAGAATGAAAGTTGTGAACCACTGCATCCAAATTGGAATGTCACTGTTTTTAAAACAATATCCTCAAACCAAAAGTTATTGTAAGTAGTTAGCTAAATCCAGAGGAAGAAGCCTAAGCCTCAGCACAGGGGTGAGCTGGAGGGAAGAATACTATCCTTCCTGAACTGAAACAGTCTTAGAACTGCTGCAACAGAGCAACTTTTCCATACAGAAAAGAGGTAAGGGAGCCCAGATATGTCAGATGTATCAGTTTGGGAGCCCCACTTCGTGTCCTCACATCTACTGCACAAAATTCAATTTCCTCCTTACTACCCTCTGTAGTCTCCTCCTGTACCTATTACTGGTCGGTCTGGTTATTCCTTTCAATGAAGGGAACATAGGGCTATGAGAAATAACTGTCAAGAACATATCTTTAAGCCTGGTATACGGGACAGTTAAAATAAATCTTACAGCAGGAATAGCTAACTAACAAATTCACTGATAATTCCTCTATTTACATTTGTAATGGTCCACAATTTTCCAAGTTATAACTTGAGCATAGGTGTCAACCCATAAACATGTGTACTGATCCATTTCTTTATGAGATAAGTGGTAAGAAATTAAAAAATACACTGGGTGTGGTGGCACACACCTGTAATCCCAGCGACTTGGGAGGTTGAGGAAGAAGGATCACAAGTTTGATGCCAGCCTCAGCAACTTACTGAGTGGAGGAGGCAATGTCCACCGAAGTTCTGTCTGACAAAGTCCAGACTTGGGGATGGGCTAGGCAAAGCCAGCCCTGGAGATTGCCAAAACCATCCCTTCTAAAAATTGGCTGTGTTTTAGTAATTATATGTATTATGAATTTACTTAAACTGGAAACTTTCTGATTGTTATAAGAGTTGTATTATTCAAATTACTGTTGCGGATTGTTGAGAAGGACACTGGTTATAACATATATAGAAATCATGAAAAACAAAGCTATACTGACTTTAAAACAAAATTGGATGTAGAAACCAAAATAATTAGAACTAAGGAACAAAAAAAGAGTATACATAAAACATCACAAAAAGACATGTTTACCTTTCCTGTTACAGAGAATAAACTTTAGCTCCTCAACAGTAAATAAGACATGCTTGCCTTTCTGTCTTAGTGGAGGATGAGTGTTAACTCCTTAGCAGCAATTAAGACATGTTTACCCTTTCTGTCTCTGTAGAGGTTAGGCTTTTACTTCTTAGCCCATAAATTAGGATGCACAGATATTTTATAGGATTAACATTTGTAGGATTTAAGATAGGTAGTAAGGTTACAATAACTAAATAGTTTTAGGTTAGTAGTTAATAGGATGTAAGAGTTATAATAGCCTATATCATAGTCTAGCA
Source organism: Aplodontia rufa (assembly GCA_004027875.1). NCBI lineage: Eukaryota > Metazoa > Chordata > Mammalia > Rodentia > Aplodontiidae > Aplodontia > Aplodontia rufa. The sequence continues at coordinate 134 of PVKS010033917.1, read as the reverse complement.
AATTAAGAAACTTTTCATTTATGCTAAGATAAGGCTTCTAAACTAATGCAGTGCAGTAACCGTTAAGCGCCTCTCTTATCTAGTGAGGTAATGGTCTGCAAAAACCTCTAGAGGAATTTAGGGAGACAGAATTT
>PVKS010033916.1:0-21329 GCA_004027875.1 Aplodontia rufa | reverse complement strand
TTCCATAACCATCCATTTACCCTCGAAGGCTGCAATGTCATTGTTTCTAATTGCTGTGTAATATTCCATGGTATAAATGTACCATAGTTTTTGGATCCATTCTTCCTGTGAGGGACACCGGGGTTGTTTCCATAGCCTAGCAATAGTAAATTGTGCTGCTATGAACATCGATATTGCTGTGTCACTGTAATGTGCTGATACTAAGTCCCCTGGAAATAAACTGTTCAAACTCATAAGTAGATTTAGCAAAGTGGCAGGATACAAGATCAACATGCATAAATCAATAGCTTTCCTATATACCAATAATAACAGGACTGAAGAAGAACTCAGGAATACAGTCCCTTTCAAAATAGCTTCCTTGTGGTTTTGTGTGAACTTCTGTTTCAAGTCAGCCTCCCAAATGTATTCAACAAAGACTTATGGAAGGATTTATTATGTAGCAGAGCCTGAACTTGGTATTGAGGACCAAAGGATGGGAATAATATACGCTGACTTGCAGCCACCATCTGTAGTTTATAGAATTCATACATGCTGGTTTGATCCTGATGATCACAATTCATGTCACATTTTCAGTCCATAATGATTTTGTACATCTGACTGTTCGCTGGACACCAGAGGATAATTGTGAATTCTGACTCTTGCTGGACTCTAAAAGGCCTTGACTGCTGTGTTGCCATTCTCAGAATTTGATATTATAGACATAATCAAAGTTTGATGGCCATGTTTTTCCTTCTCTTTCAAGCTTTGCTATTTTTGTACTGCCACATCCATAGACCATCTTGTCATAAAGCAGAAGAATTGCACATTATGGTGAGAGATGTTTCCTCTAAATATAGAATAGTTGCAAAGCAATCATAATAATGATATGGATTGTGGCGTAATGTGCCTGTGTTTTCTTATTATGGCATATTTTGCTGTGATGTTCCTGTGTTGAATGTACCGCTTATGTGTATTAAAAATGATGTAAGTGACCATTTAGAAATATTATCTTTCTCCCATGACAATTTTGGGGACTGCTTTTCTATTGAAAAGAGTATTGCCATTTATATGTTAAATTTTTTAATGGATTCCTTTATTTTAACGTATAAGTAATAGAGGAAAATTTAATAGAGCACTTTCTTCACTTTCTCTTCTTTCTCTATTGTTGTTTCTCATTTTTTTTCTGATGTCTTTCAGATTCCCAAGTACACAAAGATCATTTCCACACTGAGGGGGATCCGATTAGCTGATGCTATAAAGAGCTGCTGAAAGCTCAGATGTACTTGAGGAAAGAACCTTGATTTTATCCTACACAGAGGACAACAGGAAAACGAAAAATGCTAACTTCCTCACTGTGAAGTGGATAATTATCAGAACACAATCAGGTCCACTTTGTCCCTCCTCTTTAACCTCCTTCCACTGAATTGTACAGGCAATATTTATCATCTGTGTAGTTTTTTACAGCTCTCAAGGTTTCTAGCTTTTTAATTCTCTAGCATGTCAGTGAGTACAAGGATTTGGGGTATTTGTTTTCCTAGCAGGAAGCAGAATGTTGTGTGCATTAAAGACACAATATCCACCCCATTCCATTTGTCCTGACCTCCTTTTTTGCCTAAGCTTCCAGGCCAGGTTAACTTGCTCAATGAAGTCCATGTGAATTTTTCTTCTTGAACTCCTTACCTCTAGTCAGTACCATGTATTTGGATTTTAGATGTTTGTAATTGTCTCCTGTGTGTCGTAGCTTGGTAAAGGGGAAGTCACGTAATTATCCTCAGCTTCCGTTTCCTTCTGTGGAAAATGGGAGTAGTGTTTTGACTTTGATGACTTCTCCAAAGAGACCGCCCCTCTCTGCTCCATACAACATTCCTACCTTTCCTACTGTGCTCTGCGTGTACCTTCTACATAAACCTCCATCCGCTTATCATCAGCGTGAGAGGAGTATCTTCTTCTACAGTTGTAATATTCAGCCTTCTTGGATCATGCCTTGCCTCTGGGTACAGTTACAATGTTAAAACTGACTGCTCGCTCGTGTGGTCTTCTCCTGGATCAGGATTGCCAAGGGAAGTGGGTGATCTGCCTCCATTTCCTCCTGCCAAGTCTGAAGCACCGTTGGACAAATCAATTGCATGAGAAATGCAGGGGAGCTACTTTCACTGAGCATTTTCACAGGTATGTGTAAAGCTGGAGCCGCATTTCCAGCTGGCAGGAAAGTGTTTGTAGACCCAACACTTGCTATTGGTGGGCCCCCAACCTTAGGCTACAGAAAACAAGGAGGTCTTCATTTTGACTTCAATTTCCACCCAGGTCCTCCCATCCAGTTTTAATGGGGGCCTTAATCTTTTAAGAATGTCTTTGCTCAACAATAAAACCAGTACTTGGGTTTCCTTTGATCTTCTTGTGTCTACTTTCCCATCAATTACAACCCCAAAGGTGGGAAGCAGCATGCTAATTCAATTTATGCTCATGCTTCCCCATACTAAGCCATACTAAGCCACCTCAAATGGTTGTGACAATTAAATTAGATACACTACATGTGAAAACATTAAATGTAACCTGCGCTGTATAATAAACTTCCTTTGATTATTGGCATAGTTGTTGATCTTAGATAGAGTCCCCATTTATTTTCTTTTCATGGTGTATTTTATGTAGGTTAAGGCATAGTCTCATGTTGTGTATAAAGATTACACAGTGAAGTTTGTTTGTTCATTTTTAATGATTAAAATAAACATGATTTTTTAGGGGCTTAAGATTCTTGTCTTCCAAAACAATATGAGGAAAAATGTTTTGTCCTTGCCATCTTGGATTTTTTTCCCCAAATTTTGCATCATCTAATTGCATAATTTCACCTTTATAAATCCTATAATTAAAAATAGTTTACCAACATATGGCTTAAATTAGTACATGTCTATCATCTAATGGATGACACATTTTAATACAGGTCAATACTTCCCATGATATGATGTGCATATTTAATATGTGATAGATGTATAAATGCCTTTAATATATTTTCCTTTATCCAGAATCTAATATCATTATCAAAAGCCCGGTACATTAGCTCTGCTGTTAATACCGTGAATGCATTTCATCAGTAACTCATATCTTTTTATTAACTCTCTTCAGTCTTTCTTGACTACACTTTTTATTTATGCTTCAATTACATCTGTTCTACTTCTTCTTGAGCACATCTGAATTTTCAGATTGAAACTGCCATTATCCAAAATTACTTATTTTTTGGTCTTATTGTATTCACCTTTTCATTCTTTCCTCCAAGCAATTTTTGCTCAAAAATAAATTAAATGGATTTCACAAATGAAGAGACTCAAGCTTGGTGGTAAAATTATTGGCCTAAATTCTTCCTGATAGTGTCAGGATGGCATTTAAACTCTAATTTTTTATTTTATAATATAACCTTAGTGAATTTTCCACCTAGCTAAGTAATCTCATCAATAAAATCACTTGATTTTCTTAAGGCCCACCTACACTTCTTATCAGGCTTGGGATATATTCAGATCAAGAGTATAACTAATTTTTTAAATAAAATGTTAAATTTAGTTAGCCAATTTATAACAGTACTTAATCCCAATTATGAATTTTGGCTGAAAGATGATTCTGTCCTTACAGATATAAAATACAGATATAGTTATACCTTTATTATTCCAAAAAACTTTAAAACATTTTAATTTAACTTTTCCCTGTGTGTTTTTTAAGACAATTTTACATTTCAAAGATAGTTGTACCTTTTGTTCCCTGACTTCAATCTTCTATTGGTAGTAATTACTAGCATTTGTATGGAACTTTAAGCTTAATAAATATTTCCTCATATCTCTCATGAAATTTCCACCCTTCCCCCTATTTCCAGAGAGAAAACTGAGGTCAGAAAAATCAGTACATGACCATAATCAGGAAGTAAGTAACTTAGCAGAAGCTTGAATCCAGCTCTGTCTCCAAATCTCTTCTACCATTTTTTTTTAACTTAAGTTTAGTTTTGGCCTAATCATAATGAATTTGAAATATGTGCATAGGAGGCTTATTTACTTCTTTCCAAAGAGCTTTATTTTTTTTCTTTTTAATCACAGTGAATGCCACTTTCTTATCTTAAGGAACACACCTATACATATAACATATGCATGTATGTATTATGTAAAATACATATTGTATGCATAAGTATATATATGCACACATACATATACATATGTCTTTGATACTCTATTTATATTTAATTTGTCAATATGCGTATTTGTTTGGAAATTGACAATGCTAAGTTGTCTACTGATTTAAACCTTTTCCTAAAATCATGTTATCTCCTGGGACAATTGTAAGCATTCATTGCCTTGACTCCAATTACTCATTTTCCTCTTTTTTAGTCTCCCAGGTCTCGTTAAGACAGCATATCTTGGGGCTGGAGCGGTGGCTCAGCAGTTATGGTACTTGCCTGGCAAACGCGAGAACACAAGTTCAAACCCCAGCACCACGTGTGCCACGAGGTCTTGGAGCAACGGAAGCCACATGAAACTGTCTATATTTGAGGAGCTCCAAAATGTCCTGGTGATTCGGTCATGAATGACCAAGGCACAGTCCCTACACCACTCATGGGGCTTCCAGTTAGACCAAGAAACCCCAACAGGACAACGGGAAGGCTAACAAAGCAAAAAAGTGTGAAGTAAAAACTGAGAGGCAGAGGACGCATCAGGAATGCAGAAACCAAGGCTGCAGACTGAAGAGGACTCTGCGTGGGCTGTGCAGGAGAGGCTTAAGTGATAGGAAATTAGAAGCTGAGATGGAGGCAGAAAAAGATCAGAGAGGGTGGGCAAATGACAGAATAGTATAGCCAAAGAACACAGGCAGAAGGAGAAGGAGCTGAGTGCCCAGACTCCAAATGGGCATTGTCACAGACAAAGATGAAGTGATGGTGAGGAGGTAACGGGAGGGGAGGGCACAGTCAAACCCGTGTTTTGTTTCTCTTCTTTCTCTGCATGCTTTCGAAACCTTCCCCACCCATCTTCACGACAGTACATTGATTTGCCTTCGGAGAACCAGTGCTGTCTTAAACCACGTGGCTTCAGGGGGGTGGACCCCATTCCCCGGCTCACGCATGCTGGGGCTGGAAGTACAACACCTGCCAGTTCAGTGTGCGAATCCCATACCAGGCCATCGAGAATCTTCCCAGGAACCCTTTTTTTTTTTTTTTTTTTTGAATTATTAGACATGAGTTCCAATATTTTACTGCAATGTTAAATTGATAGAGTACATTCTTAGGGCTGCTGCTGGCCACTCTTGCTATTCCTGGGGAAGCTTACTAAAGAATAAATCCAATTTGCAGGAGAGCAGAATCAATTAATAAAGGTATTATGGGGAATACTGTTTGAGCACCATGGGTCCAACCATACCTGATTTACTCAGGGATATGGTCTTTTAGTTACTTGCAATTTAAATTTTCTGGCATCTAATATGAAAGGTCTCAATTATATATGATTTTTAATAGTTGTGCATTAAGGGTATTGGGGAAAGGTGAGGGGTAGAAAGCCCAGGCAATTAGAATTGCTTTTTCTGTGAAGATGTCAAGTTTCTGGAGGGGATTATTTTGCAAGGCTGGGTCAGTTCAGGATCAACTTGAGATCTATAGACCACATTATGATACAGTTGCCCCTTAGTAATCTTGGAGGATTGGTTCCAGGATCTCTGAAGGATACACAAGTCTGTGCCATTCAGGTCCAGAATATAAAATGCCATAGTATTTGAATATAACCTATACACATCTTCTTGTATACTTTAAATCATCTCTAGATTACTTGTGATACATAATGCAAATGCTATAACAAAACACATGATACATTCAATACAGACACATTTTTTTCCTGAATATTTTTGGTGCACAATTGGCTGAATCTGCGTATGCGGAACACACAGATACTGAGGCTGTTGAGAAAAAAGACCTGCTTGTGTGTGGGACCACATGGGAGGCAGTGACTTAATTCTAGGCTCAAAATTAGAGGGTCTGGCTTAAAACAAAGGCCTTTTATCCTCAGTAGAGCTGGTGAGGCAGGATTTTGCCTCTGTTCTCTGTAGGATGAATAGAAATCAGGGCCAGAAGCAATGAGTAGTGGATAAAACCAGGGTTGACGAATAAGACAGCATAGAATCAAGGCTTTTATGGGGCTTCACTAATTCTTTACATGCTACCTATTCTGTCCCAAGTTCTAGGTCAGGATTTCTCAAAGATTTTGAGGAAGTAGAAGGTAAATACTGCGAAGTATTTGGAGAGAAACTGTAACAGTTACAACAATTAGAAATCTGTAAGGCAAGATGTCTTTGCATCTCTCTTGGATGCAAAGAAATCTATAAGCTGCCATAATTAAAAGAAAAATTCAGAGAAGGGAGGTAGATTAAAATTATGACCAAAACATCAATAATTGGAGCTGGAGCAGTGGTTCAGGGTTATTGCACTTGCCTGACATGTATGAGGACCCGGGTTTGAACACCAGCAGCACATTTACAACTAAGTGTCAGAGCAACAAAAACCAGATTAAAAAACTAAATAAAAAATTGATTCGCTCTCTCTCTCTCTCTCTCTCAATCTCCCACTATCTTAAAAAAATCAATAGCTGCAGCCAATACTTTTGACTGCTTAAAATGAGTCACACTGTTATCAAAATTTTAATTTATATTCTCATTCAATCCTAATCAGCAAAGTATGATGTTAGTAATATTAATATCTCCATTCTACACATGAGAAAACTTAGTACCAAAATAACTAAGTAGCTTGTGCAAGTTTACTTTGACAAGAAAATTTAGGAGTTTTTTATGTCAAACTTTTATCTAAGGACAAGTGATTTATATCTTCATAACATTTTCTATTTCTCTCTCATCCCATAATTTTTAAATTTCATTCATATTTCTGGCAGTGCTAGGAATCAAACCCAGGGCTTTCTGCATGCTAAGCCAGTACTCCCCCACTGAACCAAATCCCAAATTGCCCCCATCCCATTACCACTCCCCACTCACATGCAATTTCTTTATTTCTCTCTTAGCCAAGTATGGCTGGGTCAATATTTAATTACATGAGTTTTCATCTAAAACACCTACTGCTGATTGAGCTCAATGCTAACCTTCCAACTCCACTTCCTAAGAAAGAAATCTGTTTGAGATCCTGTAACTACTTAGGCTTCCCCTTCCGCATGGATTATGGGCAGGGCAAGATCAAGTGGTGAGCACATTGCGTAACTTGAACAATCCACAAAAGCTTCCACACTGCAGGATGCAAAGCATGGGCCAGGAGGAAATCAGAAGGACAAAAGTGTGAAAGCTCCTCTGGAGGACATTGAATCTGCAGTAGTGCTCGGACACTGGCAACTCTGGTCTTGCAGGTACAGTGTTGGTGCTTTCAAGGCAATGACTTAACATCAAGAATGTCAAGGGGGAGGGAAGGAGTGGAGCAGGTTCACAGAGTGAGGCAGAAGAATGCTGTCTTGGTCTAGAGAGGTTTGCAGAGGAGAACAGAAGAAGATAAATAAGGTTTGATTGCCCTCCTTCCTCCAAAGGGTTCTCTCCAATATGTGCTTTCTTTCTGACTGGTAAGAATATGCTGTTTGATATTCTGGGCTCCTCAGAATTTCATCCCTGCAAGGTCATATGATGTAGCATTAAGAACAAATGAAAGGTGGTCTATTATCATGTGTTAAATCCAGATAAGGTGTAATGTTATACAGCCTAATACTTTTTTAGAGATATTGTTGTGGGGAAGGGAAGGGAGGGATACAGCTGGGTTATTGGGGGGCACTCCTGGGGGTAAATCTAGTATCCAGAAACTATACACATTTTATATTATTTTGTTAAAAACTTGTATGGTTGTTCAAAAAAAAAAAAAAGAACAAATGAAAGAAGAGCTAATTTCTGGTTACTTCCTCTCAGAGTAGCTAAAGGACTTTACGCCCGTCACTTTGCATCCCTGTGACTCATTTTGTTCAAATTTCAAATCCTTGCCTGCCTTCCTGGGTCATTAGAGGTTTGAGCTTCTTGATCACTGAAGCAAAGCCATCCCACTAAATAATTTAAACCATGGACCTCACAAATGTCTTTTCCTTGTAATCTCTTCTTCCAATATTGTATTAAGACAAACAAATCTGACCCCAGCTCAAACTTGAATCATGAGTAATACTTTCATATTATTTTATGTTCCACGTGTTCTTTCCAGTTAGAACTACATGTGCACATAAAACCCTAGTTTGACCAGATTCATGTGCTGATCGGTACATGAAACTTGTCTTTAGTAGCTGCTACCCATTCTGCCACTACTCATTCATTTGTAAGCATTTCCACTCAATGTAAATGACTATGAAATAATGCATTGTTTCAGTTCAACTAATTTTATTTATTGAAGAGTACATTTTGAAATGTAGAATGGCATTTTTTTCTGGAGGGGATTTTGTTTTGTTTTTTTTTTTTTTTGAGAGAGAGGGACAGCAAGAGAGAGAGAAAGAGAAGATCAATTTTATTTAGTTTTTCGTGTGGCTTTCATTGCTCTGATATGTCATTGTGTACGTGGTGCTGGGGTTCGAACCCTTGTCCTCGCACATACCAGGCAAGCATCATACATAACCACTGAACCACCAGCCCCAAGGAATTATTTTTTAATCTCCATTTTTCATCTGATATTTTTTCTTAAATTTATATTCACAGGTGATAAATGACTTAATAATACACATTAGAGTCTTAAAAGGTATTATCATTTTTCCTTTCAGCCTTAAAAATTTGAAATATTTTATACATACATAGTTTTTCCAATCTAGCCTTGGTTCTCTGTAAGTCTAGATGGTACATATTATATACATACATTAAGAAGCTACAAAGATAAAAAATGCACTAAAATCTGGAATGACAGAATTCTCCAGTATTTGCAACTTTTCAATACACTTAACTTTGCTAAGAGAAAGGCAAATAATTTAAAAACAAATTTTTTAGAATAGTCTAGAGAAGGTCTAAAAATATTCCATCTTGTATACTCTGGTTATTATAAATCCTACCACTCTCCTTCATCTCTTTTAGGACTCCAGAGTAACCCCAAGGTTAGGAATTTTGACCCCACACTGGCCAAGATTACTCATATCAATTTCCAATGTAACACGTTACCACAAATTTAGTGGTTTCAAATAACATAAATGTATCTTTCTGTTCTAGAAAGCAGATATCCAAACCAGGCTAAGGGAAAAAAAAAAAGAGTGATCCACATTCTTTGCCAGGGACCCCCTTCCATCTTCAGACCCACTGTCAACAGCATCTTTAAGCCTTTCTTTCCTCTTTGACTTCTGCTTTCATCCATTGCCACATCTTTTTTCAGACTCTGACCTTCCTACCTCCTTCTTGTAAAAATCCTTGTGATTAGATTGAGCCCAGCATGACAACTCAGAATAATCTCTCAATCTCAAGACTCTTTGTTTTTTTTTTTTTTTAAGGTAGAGGGACAGTGAGAGAGAGAGAGAGAGAGAGAGAATCAATTTTATTTAGTTTCTCATTTTCATTGCTCCACACTTAGTTGTGTACATGGTGCTGGGGTTTGAACCACTACTTGTGCATCCCAGACAAGTGCTGTAACTGCTGAGCCACCACTCTAGCCCTCAATCTCAAGATTTTTTTTTTTTTTTTTTTTAAAGAGAGTGGGACAGTGAGAGAGAAAGAGGGAGAGAGAATCAACTTTTACTTTTAGTTTTTCATGTGACTGTCACTGCTCCAACACTCTGTTGTGTACATGGTGCTGGGGTTTGAACTTGTGTTCTAGTGCATGCCAGGCAAACATCATAATCACTGAGCCACCGCTCCAGCCCCAAACTCAAGATTCTTAATCACATTTGTGAATTTCCTTTTTCCGCATAAGGCAATATAGCCCCACCTTTTGATCATTAGGATGGATCATTGTGGATCTAGATTCTGACTACCAAATTAACAATGGCGAATAATTCAAGTATTGTTCATTGTCCTGGGAGATTTCACATTTGACTCAAGTCAATAAACAACTGTTAATATTGGATGGGTCCAAACAAATGAGATGCCATTGGGTTATGGTTCCCAACATGCCGCTGCTTACAAGATAGAAGAGTAAATGGCCAAGCACAAAAGCAGAAGAGGTGGGGCTGCAGGTGCTGTTCAAAGGAGGTAGGCTCTTGGCAGTGATGTCTGGAGGGAATTCAAAGTGCTGATGGAGGTTAGATTAGGGCACCTTTCAAGCCCATTCCAATCCTTATATTTCCCTGATTCCTGCTGCTGAAAAGATTCTTAGCAACATACTGAATTTAAGATTCTGTACTTTGTCGACATCTTATAGGACTTGTGACAGCGTATAGATTAGAACTCAGAATAAGGGAAGACAGTTAAGAAAGAGATAGAACAAAGAACGTCAGATTGAAGAAGATCTTTTAAGCTTCAGAACTGCGTATGTTGAAACTCTTGGGTTATAAATGTCCCCCTAGTACTTTTAATATTATTGGCAAAAAATAAAAGCATACATTTAAGCAATCTTTTGAGGCAGGTTAGAGGGGGGAGGTGGGAAAACTTAAGCAGGAACTTATTATCCAAATCCCTGAATAAAGGACTTTCAACAGCAGAATGGCTAAAAACTTCAACCATATGCTTATGAAGTACAAAGAAAAGTTTAATATCAGTGATAGAAATTCAGACTTTGGTTAAAACTCATTGACCTGACATATCTTATTGTTCAGATTCTTCTTTTCCAAAGATCTTGCTTTTTGTAAAGCTGTTCCTGCAATTTTAAATATTCTATTAATTATTTCTTTTTTTAAAAAAATTTCTTTAGGCTATTATTCCATTCTTTTCACTAATCCCTTAGGACTCTTCTTGGCAAATTCAAATTATTAAGACCTACAGGGAAAATTCAAGTTCTCAGTCATCTGCAAGACTGTGATTTAAAACTACAATTTCCAAGTAATTGAAGCATTGGCATATGTGAATCAGATTAGTCACATCTGCTCAGAAGGAAATCTGGATGGCCTTTTGGAACTAGGATGCCAAGAAAGCAGTCCTTGGGGCCTTCTCTGTCCACTCCTGAGAGGAATCAGTAAGCATCCCAACACCAGCAGGAGTGGCTGACTTCCGTTGCTGTGGACTGTATCAGCACATTGGAGAAGCTACAGGGTCAGAGGGAAAATAATTTCACCTAGAAGAGACAAAAGATGCAAGGACTTTTGTTCTATATTCCTTTTAGCATTACCGTATATTACACTCTTTGGTGTTAAGACGATAATTACAGAGAAAGTCTCCTATAGGACTATAAATTAGGGGGCCTGCTCTCTCTGTCTGGGCTTTTTGTACTTTATTCACATCAAAAGGCAATTACTTTTTGTGCACACTTAATCCCACCAGTTTAATGGGGCATGTAAAATATGCCTTGCAATTTGCCCTTTATTAATCTTAAGCTTACTGAAAATGAGAGCCAGCTAACCATTTGGATTCTTAAAAACAACAACCTGCCCTTGAGTAACTTAACCTTTGTTTAACTTGGCTAAATCCAGGAGGTTCTTAGAATTGAATTATTGGCAGTACCATGCTATTCTCACAACACATTTCCCTAATTCCTAACAGAGGCCAATAAATGGCTGTATGCTAGATGGAGCAAGACTTCCTGAAGCTTCCTCACTGGTATTTGGGATGGGTTCCCCTCATCTGCAGTGGGAGAAGGTACATTAGGTAAAAAATGAAAGTTGGCTTGAGAGCCTAGGCTGGGACTTAACACCAGACCTACCCCTTACTGATGGTGTGACCGTACATCTATTCACCTCTGACCCTCAGTTTCTTCATCTATACAACAGAATGATGCATCCTGATGGCACCAAAAAGGCCAACATCTAACAGGGAAACTGGCTCTGACAAGATATATTCTCAAATGGAAGGAGCAGTAGTCACCAGGTAGTAATTGTAAGAATAGGATTCTTTCTATAATTAGTGTTGTAATGACTCTCACTCATATAGCAACACTGTGGATCAGGAAGACTAGAGATACGTGAGCTGATGCAGTCAGAGATGAGGGTCAAAAGCAAGAAAATTAAGTCTAAATATCTCAGACAAAGAGGATTAGCAAGTTTTAAATGTGACCACAAATTCACGAGTCAGAAAGGAGTGGGTAACGCTCATGTTGAATGACTAAGACCACAGTGAGGAAGGTCTTAATGTTGGGGGGTTAAGGAAAATGAAGAGGATACAGCAAGACCTATATTTATAGTTATTCTAGTTAAACTGTGTATCAATCAGCTCACCACATTGCCATAATGGGATACCTGAACTGGGTGGATGAAACATCAGAAATTTATTTTCTCCCAGTTCTGGAGGTTTTAAGTCTGTTACGATTTGGATGTGAGATGTCCCTCAAAAGAATTTTTACACAGCAATTAGAAACAATGATATTACAGCCTTTGAAGGTAAATGGATGACTATGGAAGAAATTATGCTGAGTGAAATCAGCATAACCCAGAGAACCAAGGGTCGAATGTCTTCTCTCATCTGTGGAGGTGGGAACTAGACCCTGGCCATTAAGAGAGGTGGTCTCGTATCAGGTGTTAAATCCAGATATCATGTAATGTTACACAACCTAATACTTCTTTTAGAGATGTTGTGGGAAGGGGAAGGGAGGGATAAGGTTGGGTAATTGGGGGGGCACTCTTGGGCATAAATCCAATTTTCAGAATCTATATACATTATATATTATTTTGTTAAAATTTGTATGATTGTTCAACAAATAAATTTCTCAATTAAAAAAAAACAAAGCTCATGTGTGAGACAATGCAAGCAGACAGAGAGGTGAAATGATTGGGTTGAGAGGGCCTAACGCAATCAGTGAATGAACTGACTGATGGGGATTAACAGGGTGGGAACTGAAGGCATGTAGGGTGCGCTGGAGGAGGTGGGTCATTGGAGGTGTTCCTTTGGGGTATATATTTGATGAGCTGAGCTTAGTCCCTCTGTGCTTCCAGAATGCATTGCCCTGAACCACTTCCTTCCACCACACTCTTCCACCATGATATTCTGCCTCACCTCAAACTCCAAGGAATGGCGCCAGCTAAGCACTGAGACCTCTGAAACCATGACCCCCTGAATAAATTTTTTCCTCCTCTAAAATTGTTCTTATCAAGTCTTTTAGTTGCAGCAGCTAAAAAGCAGACTAAAACAAAGTCCAAAGTCAAAACGTGGACAGGATTACTTTCACCTGCGTCCATGCTGCTTGGGTGCAAACAGCTTCTTTTTCACGTATCCTTACACGCCCTTTACCCTGTGCACACAGAGTATACTCTTGTGTCTTGTCTTCTTTTAAGGTCACCTGTCCTATCAGATTAAAGCCCCACCCTTGCAACCTCATTTAACTTTTTGACTAAAAATACTATCTCCAAATTCAGTCACTGGGGGGTTAAGATTTCAACATCCATCTCTGGGGAGACATTATTCGGCCCATAGCATGCAGATTAATTTCTTCAGTGATGGCACACATCACAGGATAATTTCAATTTCATTAATGCATCTCACAAAACAAAAAGATTTTGAAATCTAAATAAATGATACACAAGTGTGGAATTATAGGAAGATGAAAGAATTACCAGGAAAATGTTTGGAGTGTGAATGCTTTTCTGTTGCTCCCTGGGGAGAGCAAGCTCTGCGTCATTCCATAATGTATAGAATAGCAGCCTACTGTTTTGCCCTCTATTTAAGTGACAGTGCTAAAAATAATAACTTGCACAATCATAAAACACAAATGATAAATAAATTGTGCTGATCAAAAATGACCACTGGTGAATTTATCAAATTAAATCAGAAATATGTGAATGGATGGGTGTCTCAAACCCATATCAGGGAAACCAGGCCCATGAATTTATCAATCCCATCAGATGTAACCCCTTACTTAAAATTCTACAAGTACATCAAGACTAATTATGGTGGCACACACCAACCCACCATCTGACCATCTCCAGAGAACACGTAATGAGGTCAACAGGTGACAAGCCCCAAACTCTGTCTCTGGGGCTTCAGCTCAGCTCCATTTCACTGCTTGGCATGGTCCTCTTTAAAATCACCTGCCATCTTGATCCTGACCTAGAATATATTCCAAGTCCTGACAGTTCTGCACCTTGAATAAGTTTTTTTATTGGTTCATAACTTTATATGGTCCCCTGAAGTAACTTTTGCATTTGTATCTGCTGTCTGCCTTTGCTGTCCACGAAATCTTCCAGAGTTTTGTAGCTCCCTTTCTTAAGCTTTCTAGAACCTATATGTATATGTCATTATGAAAAGTACGATCTGTGACTTGAGTGCTACAGTTATTAGTAATTAAGATTGTAATAAAAGAGCCTGTGATTGTCCAGCTTATGGCTAGCAAGTGACCTACAAGTTCTCAGTGAATTGCCGCCAATGAAAGTGCTATAACTCCTGAATTTATTGTCATTCAATAAATTCATGCATTATAGAAAGACACAAATGTGTTGATGTACATCAATGGCGTGACTCACTTGTGACACTCCCTCAATAACGAAGTGCAACTATGAGATGTTGAGTTATAACTTGTTCTACATGTGCATGAAGCCCCTTTACGTGTGGCTTATTAATTTCGGTTGACTCCTGGGTTATTCCTGCTTGAGTGTTTTTACAGTGAGTACACAGTGTTGAAGAGGGGCCAGATGCCAATTTGAGTACATCTCAGTTGACTGTTCAGGTGATTTTGTGCTAAACACATTACTACTAAGTGTGATTTCATCTGATGTAGAATATTTTGGTCATGAAAGATGAGTTAGACATGGATATTTTCTACAAGAATATTAACTTTGAACAAAGTTATGAAAAAGACAGGGTTCATGAATGAATATATAAATATTCTATATCTGCCTTCCCAATAGCCCCTAGGACCCCTGACTCCATTGCTCAAATTCTCTCCAACTGCTATGATAGGAGAGGCTTTTATAACCCCATCCTTATAAGTAGGAAGAAGATTAAATTGGGAAAAACAGAATTAAAAATGAACCTTCAAAAAGAAGAAAACATTTGGCAACTTAGGTAAAGCTAATGGATAAAACATTAGTGCTTAGGATGAAGAGAGTACAAAGCAGATATATTGGCATTGAAACTAGTCATAGTTCTTCACATAACAAGGAACAGTAAACCAGATGAAACGCACTTATGAAAAAAAAATGTATCACTCAAAGGAACTGAAGAATCCAAGGGCATATTTTCAGGAATTATATGTAGTATGACTCTCTAAGAAGCTAACATATCTTTTAGTTTCTGTTTCATCTTTTAACTTTTTCTCTCCTGGAATACTGAATAGCCTCTCACAGAATACTATCTGGTTTGAAAAACGGGGCTTTGTTATGGGTTGAATTGTGCATACCCCACTACCACCAATTTATAAAATTTAACCCCTATTTCTCAAAGTGTTACATTATTTACAGAGAAGGTATTTAGATGAGTTAGGTTAAAATGAAGAAAGTAAAGTGGGCCCTGAACCAATATGATGGGGATCTTTACAAGAGGAAATCTGGATACAACAACAAGGGGAATACTATATAAAGACCCAGGGAAAGGATGGCCTTCGCAAGCCGGCAGAGAGACTTTGGAAGAAGTCAGTGCTACCACACCTGGAGCTAGGACTTCAACCCTGCGAGACAATGAAGTTCTATCATTTAAGCCACTTGTTATAGCAGCCCCAGCAGGCTAATGTAAGCTCTATGATGCTTGATAAAATGAACTCCAGAATTCTCAGCATCCAGATAGTGATTGTTACTGGGAGAATCTTTGCCTGGGCACCTAGTTACAAAGATATGAGAAGAAAAGTTCATAGTGAACCAACTGCTCTGATGCAAGGTGGATCACAGAACATGCAACTTTTTATTTCTAAGGATGGGCTGAATTACAAATGTTTCAGCTTTATGGGACGTAATAAAATTCAGAAGGTGTCTTGATCTTTCCTCTGCATGTTAATTGCAGGTATAGTATTCTGGTACAAAGCTGCTTAGCGTTTTTTTCTTAATTAAATGTCTGATATTTCCCCTCTGATTACAACCATTGTATTTGCACACAGGGCATTTTATTTCCCTGTTTTTAAACTTATTTTTCTCTATCTGCCTCATAAAAAACAATACTGTTTGTTTTCAAAACTCAGTGGGGAAAATTATTGTGATTTTAAAACAAAACCCCAGGTTTCCCAGTGTATGGGAGAGTACAATACCTTTAAAAAGAGAGAATGCCAGGCAGAGACAGATTGGACCATTCTCTGAAAATGATCAACTGTTCTGACACCTCATTCTCTCAAAGAGACCGAGGCGGAATTAGAAAGGACCTCTAATTGGTTGGACCTCCAGATTCTGGAGCATTTCCACTGAGAATGAACCCCTAGCGGATCGCACAGCACTCTCAGGTACACCACGTTGATGAATGCCTTTTTGGAGGCCTCCGGGTAGATGAGAAGCACCTACATCCTGATCCCACATTCCGCTTGCTGGGTGGCATGGCTTACAGCAATCATTCTGTTCCCAGCCATGAAACTTGGTGCTCATAATTCATTCAGAGGGAATCAAGCTTGTCACAGAAAAAAAAAAATCATGTTTGCCAAATAACACCTGCCTTTTTCTTTGTTTCCTTTTTTCCCATCATGGACATAATATATAGTTATGAATCTGTTTTCATATGCCCAGAATCATAGGAAAATCATACTCTCTACTTTCTTATATATATGTGTAGGCCATATGACCAATTGTCGACAACAGGATGTAGAAGTGATGTTCTTCTTTTCCAAGCCAACTCCGTAAAAATAATGTCTCTCAGATGTGAACTTCCCTCTTTGTTGGTGACAGGTAAGGATAATTGTGTCTCAGGTGAGAGGTAGAGAGGTAGCTGGATTCCTGGTTCAGGTGAAGGAATTTCTCCCAGAGAAGCCATCCATCCAAGGACATCTGTATTGGAATTTGTGAGAATAAAATGGCTTTACTGTACACTATTGGGACTTTAAACATTCTTGAATACAGGAGATAGTATGTATTTTTACCCTGAGCAAAGCAAAGAATTTTTTTTTTTATTTATATAGTAATGGTGATGGCCTTCAAAGCTTAAGTGCCTGTGAAGGAGAGAACGTGTTATAAAGAAGATTTCAATTACACAGTAGCTTAAGAAATACTAAGTTGGGTCAATCATATAATCCCTCTAAATCCAATCCTTTTCTTATCCTGTCTTTTTAACCTCCAAATCCAATCAGCAGTGGAGAAAGCTTTTTCTGGTCAGTGTCATGTACCTGCCACAGCTGTGACAAAATATGGCAGAACACGCCAGGAGGGCCATTTCTCTCAGAGCTGTGAGACTGGGTTAAAGCCCTACACCTGCAACTGACCAGCTTTGGAAGCATGGAAAAGTTGTTTGTTTCTTTATACTAGATTATAAGCAGAGAGAGGACCTGGTCCTATCAAGGATTTGGTCTAGATTGTATCTGTGCTTCAATCACCCGCATAGTATTTCGGGACATGAATTCTCAAATTCAAAGCTCAAAACCTGGAAGCCTAAGAGTGGGCAGATGTATTTTGCTTGGATTTCATCGCATGTTAAAAGTTAGGAAATTTCACACATAAACTCAAGTTTAAAGTTTAAGCTGCACTAAAAACAGTTGCTTCCTCATACAGCAACAAAATTTTGAACCTGAGCGGCCTGCTGCCCTGGTTATCTTTGCTGCGTGTTTTCTGCTTGCCACAGTTCCCAACCTTCATTAATGTTGCTCATCGGCCTGCTCCTGTCTACCTAGTCAACAAATATAGTAAAACTTGCATCAGGGTTAAAGATAAGTTTAAAGTTTCTTAAACCTGACACCAGAGACGTAGGTGGAGTGTAGATACTGCACTCAGATTCCAACTTGGCAAAGTCAAGGGATGCTACAAGCTAAGGGTGGTAAACCGTCTTGAGAGCAAGCATCAGGGTCTACACCCAGGTGACAGCACAGAGGAAGATAAGTTGAAACAAAGCCATTGTAGTCCCTAGACAGTTTCACAGAGTGCCTTGCCACATCCTCAGAAGGGGCAATGTCTTACACTGTCTTTCAAGTTGCTCACCTTTGAAAAGGGAGAAGGGGAAACCATAGAGACATAGAGGAGGTGGGTGGAAAGGATGAACCGTGGAGCACTGTGGCTTATTAGTGTATTGCCAATGCTCTGTGTGAATCTATAATCGGGAATACATGTCATAAGTTTTTATCCAAAGCCGCAGTGTGCACATCACCAAGAAGAAATCGCACTGTAAACTGTGGACTTTAGATGATGTGTCTATGTGTCTTTATATACTGTAACCTTACATTCGAGTGGGATTTGTCCATAAAGTTGGAGCCTCCCAAGTGGTATGTGGGAGTTTATGAGAAGTACCTTCCTCACGATTTTGCTGTAAGCCTAAAACAGCTCTAAAAAATAACAATTCTAATTTTAATAATATATTGGAACACATGGGAGAAATGTATACTTCTCTTATGATTTTTTTTTTCTTGAGAATTAAACAAGATGGTTTATGTAAAGCGTAGGACCTAGTACGTAAGAGGTGCTCAGTGAAGGATGGTCACCATTGTAATCACAGTTGGCAGGTGTGGTTTTGAGCTATAAAAACATAGAGTTTGATTTGGGAGAAGTCATGAGACACAGTCAAGGAAATGGCTTTCATTGGTGCTGGGTGGAGAGACTCAGGGACACTTTCAACAAAGGAAATGGGGGGTCACGTCTCTGCTTGCACTTAACACCCCCGTATAAGCAACCACCCTCAAAGCATCGAGTGAACGGGTGCAGCCGCTTTTTCATCCACTCAGACTACACAAAACCCTTCTGAGAGCTTTCCTCTTTCAAAATTTAACTTAATTTTATAAAACTGAGAGCAAGAAGGAAAACCATAACACAGAGAACATTTGAAAAAGCTAGTATCATTTAAACACCTGCTGTGTGCCAAGTACTCCCCTTGGTATTTGCCTTTAAAGAATCTGCAGATTTGATATTGCAAATTCCATTCCACTGAGAACAAAGATGAGATAGAGAAATATCAAGGGACATTTTTTTTTGTTTCATTAAAGCACTTATCGAAATATGAAATCCTTTTGTTAAAACCCCATTGTCGACTTGCTTTGCCGCCTATTTACCCTACTGTAATGCAGCTTTCACATGATCTTTACTTAAACATTATATTTCTAGTGCCTAAAAAGGTACCTGTCACCATGACCTGGCAGTTTGAATATTTATTGAATGCATGAATTGATGAATTGTTTAATGAAAATTGCCTAGAGATTACAATGATTCCTGGCATGGATACTCCTATATCCAGCCTTGGTTTACCTTGACCATGAAGGTACTGTTCGGAAGTGGCATAACTGTGACAGGAGTGGCAGAGTCATTATGGGCCTGTGTTCTCCCCATCTCCTTCCACTGGTTATGAAAACAGGGGCCCCATCCTCCCCATTTCTCCCAAACACCTCCCCAAAGAAACCTTGATTCACTGTACTTCCCAAAGTATGTTTCTAGGTGTTTTAAATAATAATGAATTTAGGTGTGTCTGTATCACTATCTTTCCTCTGGGATTCCTTATCCATATGCCATATGTGAAGCATTAGGGAGAAAGTGCCCCTGATACAGAGAGGCATCTACTGCCTTGGCCAAGAAGCATCTCCTCTTGGGACAGGAGACTCTCACAGTCATGGTTATTATGTCCTGGACATAAGTCAGATATGGAAGGCTGATAATTCAAGCCACTTCCCATATCTAACAGAGCCTAGTAATCTTACTCCAGAAATGTTTTCTGCCTTCATTGCAATAGACGCATTAAATCAAAGATATTTTCACATCCATGCTCCCATTTTATCCTCAAAGAACCCTATGCTAGAGCATGAAGTCTGGGGTCCCACTTGACAGGTCATAAAATAAGAGCTCAAAAGGCAAGTGACTTATCTAAGGCCACACAGTGTTGCCAGCAGAGGTGGAGCTCAGACATTTGAATCAGGATGCCACTTTCCTAGCAGGACACGTAATATTTTGGCCTCTCCGATTTTTCCCCATAGATGTAAGGAGAGCTGAATATGTTCTGGATTCTCAAGTATGCACACGGGTGCAGAGGCAGGCATCTTGATGTGATGGGCACCGCACAGGTGTTTCTTGGAGACCTGGGTCTTCCATTTCTATGTCAGGAAACAGAATCAAATTTCTTAGCAGTTCTGAAGCTTGTTTTTGTCATTTGTGAAATAGAAGCACTGATACCTGCAGTCTAGCTTGC
The DNA here is from genome assembly GCA_004027875.1 of Aplodontia rufa. Taxonomy (NCBI): domain Eukaryota; kingdom Metazoa; phylum Chordata; class Mammalia; order Rodentia; family Aplodontiidae; genus Aplodontia; species Aplodontia rufa. The sequence goes on along the minus strand of PVKS010033916.1, from coordinate 1,091 downwards.
CATGAAATTTACAACAGATAATGTGTATGAAGCATTTTTGAATAGTGTCTTCTCTTTCTGCCATCTGCCAATAGCAAAGTCATTTATTCAAGGAGGTTTTAGGAAAATAGGTTAGGGGATATAGCTGTAAATCTGCCAACAAGTGGCAAATACGAAAAACATAGAGTGAAACAAGGATTCTTTTGGCTGGTTTCTTCAATATCAAATGAAGGATAAAAATTTCTCTGAATTTTTCAATTATCCTTAAACATGACTGTGAACTCTTTCGAGCATCTCACCAGCCACCATTCCCCATTAAAGCTAAGAACTCTGTTTTAAAGCAAAACCGCAATTGCTCATTCAACAAAATTACCTTTCCTCTTGGATAGAGGATGTCTACTGGAATGGAAGATGGAAGCAGGAAAGAAACTAAAAAAAAAAAAAAAAATAGACAAAGTCCATATCATAAAGATCCCCAAATGCCACACCAAGATTTCTAACTTTTATTACACAAAGGAAATAAGAGGGAACCAATATCTTCAGAAGACAAATGATCCATTGAGTTTAATGAGATATAGATCCAAACATTGAAACCCTGGTAACTCTAGCACCCTGGCATGTGTTATGAAAAAGCCTATAGATATTTAATCTCCTCAACTAGATTTTGAGATTCACAGGGATAGAGATAATGAAAATGTTATTCATCTCTTTATAATTATGATAATATAGTATTAATTGAAAATTTTAAAATAAGATATATATTGAATGATCACAAAATTCTAGCCTATCTGTGGGCCTTTGAAAGTCAAAGCATTCCACTGTCAGTGGCCAGCACTGGGTAAGTTATCAAAAATGGATTTTCAGAGGTGATGAGTAAACCACTTCAATATCCAAGATTAAGACTAAGTGGGTTACATTTTTCTATCGATCCGGATTATCATATACAAGATGCTTACAGAACTCCAAATAGACCTAATCAATTAAGAAGCTCGCCAAGACATATTATATACAAAATGAATAACAGAGAAACCAAGGAGAGAATCCTAAAAGCTGCTAGAGAAAAGCCCCAAATCACATTCAGAGGCAAACCAATTCGGATCACTATGGATTTT